>APFE030608822.1:34179-57696 GCA_000404065.3 Pinus taeda | reverse complement strand
TCAACGCTGGATAAAGTCAACGTTGAATCAATTGATCAATTGTTTACACATCCATGGAGTTGCATCAAAATCTAAAAAAACACGTCCTCAAGATTACAAGTTGAACTCCCCAACATTTAAGGAAAAGTGTATGATTGTGAAATTAACATTGAGATTGACCCTCCATCGTTAATTATCAAAGTCATGTATATCCATGAAGAATGGAAAGTTTACATGGAAAAGATTAAGGGAATCAAATCTTCATGATTTGAGGATGTCAACAATTTCCATTATTATAGTTTCACCTATCTTTTAATTTATTGCTTTCAAATTTAATAGCAACAACTTATGCTTTGAAGTTATTTTTTTTAATCTATTTAATAGAGGCCCTTATGAGAGAGAAGGGATTCTCATTTTTTTTTTAAACATTTGGCACTATTGTTCAAACCTTATTTTTAAGAATCAAAGAGCCATTTGTGATTTTACTCTCCTCTTCATATGTGTGTGGCATTGTTATTCACATACGTATTTTGTTATTCTTGATTAAAATCACTTTATTTACTTTATCATTTTATCACTATTATTTGTGAATGATACTATTGTTGCATCATTGTTAATTATTATTTCCTTTTCACACTTGTTATGAATTGATCTAGTTAATTTTATTGTATAAATATTCTGATTTTTATTTTATTCATTTAACTTTTTATGTGAATGATCTATGATTTGCAGTTGTGTTTTATAAAGTTTGTTTAAATAAGATGAATTGTCTTTCTTTTTAAGTACTCATATTTAGAAGTTTAGACACTTTCAAATCACTTTCTATGATAGATTAGTTTATGTATTAGGGGGTTTACGCAGTGCATTATATTAGATATCATTTTGGGATTCAATTGCGTTAAGTAAGTCATTCACGTATGACCATTTCCATGAGAGGTAGTCGTAACTGACTAATTTCTCATGATTTTTGAATAGTTCTCTTAGCACTCATTGCATTGGATGAAGTTCATAGGGGTGAAGAAGTGGGATTGAAACTAGTGAAATGAATCACATAGCGTCAATCATCACTTCCAGGGTAAACCAGGATTTCCCGGGAGGTCACCCATCACGTATGACCATTTCCATGAGAGGTAGTCGTAACTGACTAATTTCTCATGATTTTTGAATAGTTCTCTTAGCACTCATTGCATTTGGTGAAGTTCATAGGGGTGAAGAAGTGGGATTGAAACTAGTGAAATGAATCACATAGCGTCAATCATCACTTCTGGGGTAAACCAGGATTTCCCGGGAGGTCACCCATCCCAGATTACCTCTGGCTCAAGCACGCTTAACTGTGGAGTTTTCCCCATAATCAAGACCACTTAGCTTGCTACCCCATTTGCAAAACCTTAGCAAGTATTGTGCCTCATGAACCATTCAAGTAGAGATCCCTTCACTCTTTTTCAATTTAAGTATTAGGGGGTTTACACAGTGGATTATATTAGATATCATTTTGGAATTCAACTG
This sequence comes from Pinus taeda, assembly GCA_000404065.3. Lineage (NCBI taxonomy): Eukaryota > Viridiplantae > Streptophyta > Pinopsida > Pinales > Pinaceae > Pinus > Pinus taeda. The sequence goes on along the minus strand of APFE030608822.1, from coordinate 56,211 downwards.
CGTTAGGTAAGTCATTCATGTATGACCATTTCCATGAGAGGTAGTCATAAATGACTAATTTCTCATGATTTTTGAATAGTTCACTTAGCACACAGTGCATCGAATGATGCTCACAGGGGTGAAGAAGTGGGATTGAAACTAGTGAAATGAATCACATAGCATCAACCATTACTTCCGGGGCTTGCACCCAGTAACCAGGAATTCCCAGGAGCTCACCCACCCCATATCGCCTTTGGCTCAAGTGCGCTTAACTATGGAGTTTTCCCCACAGTCAAGCCCACTTAGCTTGCTATAACATTTTCAAAACCTTAGCAAGTTTTGTGCCTCATGAACCATTCAAGTAGAGATCCCTTCACTCTTTTTGAATTTAAGTATTAGGGGGTTTACGCAATGCATTATATTAGATATCATTTTGGGATTCAACTACGTTAAGTAAGTTATTCATGTATGACCATTTCCATGAGAGGTAGTCGTAACTGACTAATTTCTCATGATTTTTGAATAGTTCACTTAACACTCATGCATCGGGTGATGCTCACAGGGGTGAAGAAGTGGGATTGAAACTAGTGAAATGAATCACATAGCATCAATCATCACTTCCGGGGCTTGCACCCAGTAACCAAGACTTCCTAGGAGGTCACCCATCCTAGATCACCTCTAGCTCAAGCACACTGAACTGTGGAGTTTTCCCCACAATCAAGCCCACTTTGCTTGCTACCCCATCTGCAAAACCTTAGCAAGTATTGTGCTTCATGAACCATTCAAGTAGAGATCCCTTCACTCTTTTTGAATTTAAGTATTAGGGGGTTTACACAGTGCATTATATTAGATATCATTTTGGGATTCAACTGTGTTAAGTAAGTCATTCATGTATGACCATTTCCATGAGAGGTAGTCGTAATTGACTAGTTTCTCATGATTTTTGAGTAGTTCACTTAACACTCATGGCATTGGGTGATGCTCACAGGGGTGAAGAAGTGGGATTGAAACTAGTGAAATGAATCACATAGCGTCAATTATCACTTCTGAGGCTTTCACCTGGTAACCAGGACTTCTCGGGAGGTCACCCATCACAGATCGCCTCTAGCTCAAGCGCGCCTAATTGTGGAGTTTTCCCCACAATCAAGCCCACTTAGCTTGCTATCCCATTTGCAAAACTTTAGCAAGTATTGTGCCTCGTGAACCATCCAAGTAGAGATCCATTCACTATTTTTGAATTTAAGATTAGTTTATTTTAAAACTATTTAATCTGTATTCATTTAGGTAGTTACAAAATATTGACTTTAGATTTTAGAAAATTATTCATAAGCCCCCCTTCAATGGGAAAAACACCTCAGTGGCAACCGGGCCCACATATTAGTGAGCATTTCCATCCTAAACAAAATAAGGTGTGATTTGGGACCTTGATGAAGCAATTTCTCCTATTATTGGCATGGACAAAATCCAAGCATCAATTGGTTCTCATGATTCTCTCTATAACCAAGACATGTCTTGATTAAGGATACATCTCGCAACTAAGAATATGATCTAATGTTTCAATTCCTTTTACAAATTTTAAATTTTGATTCAATTCAATAGTTTCTTTCTCTGGTTCCTTTCTTAAGGAAACAACTTCAACTTCTAACTTTTCACAATGTTTTTCCTTTTCTTTTAGTTGACTTGTCAGTATCTCTTTTACTCTTTTCATCTCTCATAGTTTAATTTTTAGGAGAGTGATTGATGCTTCATCATAATCTTCACTTTCATATTTCTATATATTTTCTTTTAGTTGTTTCACATTTTTCCTTAAACATTTTACTTCTTCTAAGGAATTTACAAGTTCTCCTTCAAGATCTAACTCTCCTTCAATTTCTTATTTAGAATCTATATTTTCTCTTTGATATTTCTAGTCTTTATCTTGATTATTCATAGCTATGAACAAGACTTGTCCTTTTTCATCATCAGACACACATTCATCACTTTCACCAGATGAATCACTATTATTTTTGTAATAGAAACTATTATTTCTTATATACCCTTTCATTTTATCATTATGAGATTTGAATTTATCATTATTTCCCCTTTTATCATCACCATCATTTAATTATGCGTAGGGACACTTAGATGCATAATGTCCTATTCTACCATAGTGCTCAAAGCATTTAAATGGAAGCTTACCTTTGAATTTTCCAGTCTCTCTTGTAAGCTTTCTTACAAGTTGAGCTTCTTCTTCATCTTATTCACAGCTCAAAAATTCATGGACTTTTGGTTGTTTGTCTCCTTTGATGCTTTAGACGATGTTTCCTTTAATCCTAACTTCTAATTTTTTGGTCTCATTTCACATGCAATGAGAATTCCATGTAGAGCATCCATAATTAGATTTTGAATATTTTTCATTTCTTCAATGGATGAGACCTTTGGATTAAATCTTGAGGGAAGAGATCTTAGTACTTTGTGAAAAATCATTGATTCCTAAATTGCTTCATCATGACGTCTTATAGTATTAACAATCTTATCAACATAGAGAATAAGGTTGTAGTGTTTTCATCCTCATCCATCTTCAAACTTTCAAACTATCCTTTATGTGTTTGAAGCTTTGCTCTTTTTACCTTTTCATCTCCTTCATAGTTACCTTTATGTTTGTCCCAAATCTCTTTTGTTGATTTGCATTGCATTGCTTTGACAAAATCTATATATGTTAGCCCACACAAGTTGGCATTCTTTATTTTTGCATTTTTCAAATAGTTACCTTTATCATCCAAATCAATTAGAGGAGTTGCTAGAAGCAGATGACCATTCTCAACAAATAGCCAAATGTTAGTACCTAGATACCCTTACCTTCCATAAGATATAATTTGTTCCATCAAATAGAGGGGATTTTCTTAAGGAAGAATCTTTGTGACTGGCCATGGTTCCTTTTCATCTACCTTCAATTGGTTAGACTGTATCTCAAGGAACCTACTCTAATACCAATTGTTGGAATTATGACTATACTAAGAAGGGGGGAATGAATCAATATAATGGTCAATTTAACAATTTAAAACACTTCAAACCAAATAAACAACAATTACATAAGAACCACATGAAAACACTAGATCTAAGTGGAAACCATTTAGGGACAAAACTAGAAAAAATATTTATATGAATATTCTTGTAGGCATCAACCTACTTTTACATCAATTTACTAGCACCAATGAGAAGGAGACACCAAACCCATGATTTACAGGCACCGACCTAAAGGAGACACTAATCCTCTAATTTACAGGCACCAACCTAAAGGAGGCACTGGTCCCTTGATTTCCTTATGATCTTAGATAATTCTGAGTCATGTTTTGTTTTTTCTTCACAACTATGCACATAGTATTAACTCTAATATTCACAAATCTACTCTCTACTTTGTACTTTACATATCTGTCACTACACTTTTCTCATCACAATATTGATCTGTTGCATAGATTAAACATTGCTCCTCTAACTTGCTGTAACAGTAGTTTTCACTTCAACACTTAGCCTTATTTTGTGCACCTCAGATAGCAGCTTTTTACTTAACCATAGATATTCCTCATCCTAATCACCTTAGACAACATTACTTCATACAACATTAAATCTTCTTTGCATACCACAAACTTCATTGTGCACCTTGTTTTTCAAATATTTATCCTCTTGTTAGTCACAATACTCTTTCTCTCTGACAATTGCACTCTTTTCCACACATAGGTTCCCCACACCCTAAACATATTCCTCTAACTACATGCTTAAACTTCTTTGTACTCAACCTACAAACTTCAAACTTCTTTTTTCTTCTTCTTTACATTAGATATATGTTATATCACTTTCAATATCCCCTCTTATGACTTTTATATTGATTTATTTACATGAAAAAACTTTGATCAGGACCGACACATCATAGAATTATGATCTGGGCCAACAGGAAGTCTTGGAGGCCCTTCTGGTGCTAATATTATGAGCCTCCTAGAAACCATGGACTTAATCAACGTCAACACTTCTAAAAATATCAGAAGGACTAGACATATGAATTACCTAGATTTGTGTAATATCCAAACTACTCAAATTAACTTCCCATGACCCTTTAGCTTAGGGTTTGAACCAGCAAACATCTATGACCATGTGTTATGACCATGGTATAAACAAAATCCTCCAATAAGTCTAGAATTGGGGTCTTTTGAAGGGGTTCCACTGTTGGAGACTCCTAGATACCAGGATTGTTTGTTAAAAGTACTACCTTAGACTCTTCTAAGACTTTCCTTTTTATACAATCCCATGGTCTGCAAACCATAGGTAGGTCTACTAAAGCTTACACAACTTACATAAACAAAGGGTTAAACCATTTTATTCCACTTTATATCTACGCACTCCGCGATCATAACTTGCGGAGACTTTACACTTTACATACAAAAAGTTGGGCTTTCAACCCCAAAACTTGGACTTTTGCCCCAAAATTGACCTTAGGGGAGCTTGCCCCAACAGGCCCCCACACAAATATCGTGACTCGCCCTCGAGTCACTCTGCTGGTGTGGAGATCTTCCTGCTAAGACCTCCCAGCTCCACTTACGCCACTGCAACTTTAGTTGTGCACTTGATAGCTACCTGTTTGACCTGCTCCACCAGCTACTCTGTTGTTGATCCTGTGCTATCTTCCTGGATATTTTTTGTGTTCTTTGCAGGCTAGCCAACTTCTCCCCAATGGTAGTTGAAATCACATAGGCCTCCTCCAACCAAGGCCCCAATCTGGCCTTGAGGACTTCTCTTTCCACTGTGCTTCTTCCACATGTTCTTGCAGTTGCTTTTCCTCCTACAGCTTTGCCAATACCTGCGTGACAACGATGGTACGTATTGTTGCCTTTGCTTCATAATAATGTTGTTACAGTTCCCAGGCTTTTGTGTTCAACCTCTGCAGGTTAGAATCTTCCTGCAAACTCGTGATTAGCTCCATAGACTGCTTGAACAGCGCAGTGCATTCTGCCACTGCGGCATCTAGTGCAACGAATCCATCCCTCGCAGCAGCTTCATGTTGTTCTTTGACCTCTGGTGGAGTTGAAGGTTGTGTCTTCAACTCAAGCCTTGTAATTTTCAGGTTCAGCTCAAACTGAACCTTTCCTGTCTCTTTCTTCGCGTCACGCACACCTGCAACCAACTTCTGAATCTTGGCTTCCACCGTTGCTTCTTCTAGGATATGCAGTTCGTAAACAATTTTGCATGCTCCGGCTACTACTGTGGCAGTGTGTTCATTCTTCTCCTGAACCTTCTTCCAATCTTCTAGCATGGTTGTCTTCTCAACAAATATCTATTCATTGTTGATTTTCTGCTCACTAATAATGTGCAGCGCGCACTGCTCTTGGTCCCTAAGATCTTCAATCACACCTGCTTGTAGGGTGTGAAGGAATTCATTGGGGAACGTGGCCAAGTTGAGGCCAACATTCCTCATCGTGCTGACAGTAGCCTTGTCAGCGTCTACCTCCGCGCTTAGAGCTCCAGCGAGTAGCGCGACTGCCCGGAGATCTAAAGAGCGAACCAACTCCGCTGCTTCAGTTGTCCCCGATGCTAAACTGGTGGAGGCCGCGTTGCTCTACCCTGCACCTATTTGTAGTCTAGTGGCTTGGATCTGCAGCTCGCACAAACCTGTCTAAATGACACTTAATGCCTCCTTCTACTGCTGCTCAAACTGTTGCAACAATTCTGCAATCGTATCCCTTACCTTGTCCCCAATGTCATCCAAGTCACCCTATGTCAAGGTGATCGGATCTAGGGACGACTTAGTGGCCTTGGTCTTTTTGTGTGGCCCTTACTTCTCCTGCTCCCTATTCTGCTTCACCCAGAAGGGAGTGCTTTCCAGATCTCCACCACATTGTTCTGATTGCTCCTCTTCCTCTGTCTCTAGCGAAGGAGATTTCTGACTTATGTTAGAGTCGCGCTCTTCCTCCTATTCCTTTGAGAGGTACTCTGCTTCTACTTAGGCCTTGTCCTTAGTCTCCTTCTTTTGCTTTTCATCCAACTGTTGAACCTTCAACCGGGTCGCTTCCTTTTTCTGCTTTTTCACAAACTTACTAGACCAAGCAGAAAAATCGGATGATGTGTGCCAATTTGTTGGCCAATGCTCGAGGATCACTAATAATGGCATCATCCATCGCGAGGTATGGTAAATCATACCACTTCTATTCTGGGTCCTTTCATGCCCGGATGGAGATACAATGGAATTTCTCTTGAACTCCATGTACCCATACAGCTGCTTGAAGATGGTTGGTGACAACCATGGCTTTCATTTGACGGCCATATTAATGCTCATCTCCATCAATACCCAAAACACCTTGCTCTCGTGAACCCACTCATCGTCCTTTCTGGCCCATAGCGAAGAAAACTTCACTGCTTCTAGAAAATCTGGCATGATCGGAGGAAATCAGTTGTCCTCCAATAGCTCCCACGTGACCAACACAATTGAAAGTAAGAGCCATGAGTAGTGAAACGTCTTGCTCTGGTCCTGTGCCTCCCTGCAATTTGTGAGGAACTCGCTGCACAGGTAGCGCGCCCAGTTGAATTGTATGCCCTCCTTGCACTAGGCCGCTTGTGAAACAACTAGTGACGGCACCTCGTTCACGCGACACTTTGTCATTATTTTTCTAGCCAATATATGGGCGGCCACCTTCACTGCGAGGTCTGTAATGCTCAAAATTGAATACCAGCACGACTTCTTGACAAGATTAAACTTGTCCTTCATCCTTTCGATGAGGTTGCGCTCGCCCATCTTTCTGAAAAATGCCTTGGCCAAATTTAGCCCTGAATGCAGTAGTAAGGTGATCCTATGGATTAGCATGTTGGTTCTAAGGATCGTCTCTTCCAACCACAAGCACCCGTCATGCACTAGGCACAACAACTGTTTGATAACAATCAAATTTATGGGAGCGCAGTGGTAATGTGGCACCCATAGCAGATTCAACAATCCTGCCTTTCTCACCCCACAAATCCATTTCATCGGCTCCAGTGCATTGGTAATGCAGCACCCATAGCAGATTCAACAATCCTGCCTTTTTCACCCCATGAATCCATTTCATCAGCTCCAGCGTGGTGACACCAGACTCTACGTGGGGGAACCGCTTAGTGTCCCCCAAGTCCCAATATTCAAGCTTCAGATGTGGGATGCATGCCAAGCGCGAACATTCAAATGTGATATTTTCTGGCAGTAGGGGTGTATGAAGGAGCAACTTTCCCTCATCTCGGTCCTTTGGGACCTTCACCTTGCCCTGGCGCAGAGGGATGTATTCTGATAGCTTCAAAATAGGGTCTACGCCCTAAATATCAATGTCCTCTACACCTTCATCGCCCTTAAGGTCGACCACTTTTCCCTTTTCCTGCGTGGTTGGATTTTCTTTTTTCTGATGTTTCCTTAGTGACTCGTGCACAGGCAGCGCCTTCTTCTTTTTATCCTTCTTCGGCTTGGGAATCTCTTCTATCGGCATAGGCTTCAACCTAGGCGACCTTAGAGATTTTGGTGCTACTGCAGACACCTCCATACTTACGACCTTAGGGGCAGCTCCCTCAGAGGCAATAGACCCTCTAGCACTTGTAGTTTCTACAGGTTCAGACATGAAGTTGTTAATAAGTTGTTGGGTTTCCTTATGTAACCTGTCAAACATAGAACTAGTGACCAAGTCCTCAAAGAACACATAGTTCATGCACACTAGATAGCAAGACACATAAACTCTCAGAATGCAAAGTGTCTCTCGTTGGGTGGCCATCTATAATTTATAGGCAAGTTCGAATTCAAATTCCACTGTTCCCCCAAAATCCGCTCAAAAATGTTAGGTTGGCGGCAGATTTTCAAAGATCTCGCTCTTAAATTTAGCCTTAAATGTCAACCCCCACTCCTATTAGCCGTTTTCTCACTATCAAATCATGAACAGTGACTGTAACAATCACTTTCTAGTGATGTTGCGCAGTCTCTTGTCCTATAGCGCAGCTCCCTTCGCACGTTTGCTGACACTATGACACCCATCTATCCAGCGTAGGCCCCTTATAGCACAACTCTACAACCCAGGCAGTGTAGTTTATAGTCTCGTGCTTCCTTGCAACTGGTTGGAGCGCTAAGATTGTGCTACCATCATATAGTAATATGGTCAGATCCCTGGTGTATGGCTTCAATTGGCTTCCATTTATCTTTATCAAACTTGTCGTCATATAATAAAACTAAATAGTTTACCTTGAAGGTGCATAGTTTGATGTGCCAATCATGCCACACCTTTTCGCACTCCTTCTGAACCTGTTGATGGAATCCATCCAAGAATCTATCTTCCTCCAGCTCTGTCAGTTGCGCGAGCCTTTCTTCTAAGGCTCTTCTGTCCACCATTCCTGTGAATGCCGCTATCTGTAGATTAGGCACAATGTACTTCATCGGCATCACAGCTTCTACACATAGACCAGTCGAAAAGGTGTCTATCTAGTCATCTTTTTACAAGTAGTTTTATAAGCCCATAACACTGCTAGTATGCGCACTTCCCAATCATTCCTCTGCACATTGCAATCCTTTGTCAATGTGTTCTCCAATATCTTATTAAACGCTTCCACTATCCCATTAGCCTGAGGGTGATATGGCATGCTCCTTTGATGATAAACTTGGAATATCTTCGTCAGTGCGTTGATCGTTTCATTAATGAAATGTTTACTATGATCACTCATCAAAATCTTCGGGCAACCAAACCTAGTCAGCACATATTCAAATAGGAACTTCGCTATTGTTGCCCATATACAATCCTTTATAGGCTATTACTCCACCCATCTAGTTAAATACTCAGTCGTGGTGATGATATACCGCGCACCCGTTTGCTTTCTTAGAGGCTGAATTGGTCCAAAAAAATCAATTGTCCATTTTTCAAATGGTTGCAACGACTCTTGCAGATTCAGAGGCAGCTCATCCCTCTGTGATGGTCTGCCCGTCCTCTGACATGCATTGCACGCCTTATAATATGCTTTCGAGTCCTTATGCACTGTTGGCCACCACAACCCAGCACGTAAAATCTTTTGCGTTGTTTATTTTCCTGCATAATGGCCTCCCGCAGCCCCTCCATGAGCTTCGGCTGTGATGTTGCTTCGTTCAAACTCAGGCACATAACGTTGCAATATCTCATCCGCTCCCATCTTATACAAGTGACCTGTGATAACAGAAAAATCTGTTGTGCGCACCACCAATTCCTTCTTTCGTTGGTTGGTGTACCCTTTTAGAGTCTATCTTGTAGTTAGAAAGTGTATGATGTCTGCAAAATAATTGTCTGCTACACGCATCACGAAGAGTTGTGTTTCAGGTAGCCCCTCCTCTAAATTGGTAGGCTCCTCCCCCGTTTCAATGTGCGATAGATGATCCAATCCTGCATTCAATCGCCCTGGCTTCATAATGACTTCAAAATCATATTCCTGAAACAACAACAACCATCTGCATATTTGCCCCCGAACACAAGCTTGTTGACTAGGTATTTTAATGCAGAATGATCTATATACATCTTAAAGTGTCTGCCTAGCAAGTAGTATCTGAAATTCTGGAGCGCATACACCATAGCCAAACCTTCACACTCTGTCATTGAATAATTCTTCTCAGCCTTTGATAACTTCCTTCTTGCAAACGTGATAGGGTGATCCAACTCTCCCTCACTAGCCTGTGTCAGTACGGATCCCGCCGCAATACATGACGCATCCACATGCACATGAAATTCCTCCTTCCAATCCGGGAAGACTAGGATCGGTGCAGTGACCATATTTTCCTTTAACACATCCAAGCTCCATTGACATTCTTCATTCTAACATAATGTAGCATCCTTCTTCAACAATTTTTCCATTAGCACGGTAACTGGGCATAACTCTTGATGAACTTTCGGTAATAACCAGTATGCTCCAATGTTGCGCATAGTTGTTTAACACTTCTTGGCGCCTCCAAATTGATTATAACCACGATCTTACCTGAATCCACCATTAATCCTTGTCTACATACTACATGACCCAGCAAGATTCATTCTTCGCTACAACTACTTCCTTAGACTCTTCTAAGGCTTTCCTTTTTATACAATCCCATGGTCCATGGACCATGGGTAGGTCCACTAAAGTTGACACAACTTACATAAACAAAGGGTAAAACCCTTTTATGACACTTTACGTCTACGCACTCCGCGATCATAACTTGTGGAGACTTTACACTTTACATACAAAAACTTGGACTTTCAGCCCCAAAACTTGGGCTTTTGCCCCAAAATTGACCTTAGGGAACCCTGTCCCAACAAGGATATTCATATTACTTTTAAGCATGTTTTCCAATCTGAATTCGAAGTCCATAGAGGCTTTTCACATATTCATCCAAGTCACCTTACTACCATGTGTCATGATTTCTTGTTGCAACAATATTTCATCCAAAAACTGCCCAATTGGCCATCAAAAAGGCCAAAACCAAGTGTCATGCGTGACAGGCCACCATATCATGAAAACTACAAGTTGTTGACCACATCACTTCCAATTTCCTTTTGTAGTTTTTTCATTTGTGAGTTTACTGGACCCCGCCTATACACCTACCAGCCATGCCAAGAATCTAGAATCTAGTTCATTCGAAAAATGGTTACTTTGTCATTTGACTCGATATCTAGATATAACATGCCTTCGACCACAAGCAAACTCACGGGGGCCTAGATAGGTTTTCTTTCTCACATTTTAGTTTGGAATCCAGGTAAACTAATGCGTACATTTTTTGTGTACACCCAGATGCCCCTTTCTGTTAAACGTCAAAAAAGTGGAAAGATTCCATAATCAATGTGGACTAGTAATTTTGACTTGCTTCACATTCCACCTCTTGAAGTTGTGCAATCTTTAGAAAAATTGAGGTTTGCCTTTAACTCAAAGAGGTTCATCACTAACAACACTTGGATCACCTTGATCTTCTCAGTTCTTGTTTTGATAACTTAACATCAATAACACTATAATCAATGACAACACATGCACTTTCTTGGACATCAATGCCACTGCAGTAATGACCTACATCAATGAAAACGCAATACTTCCTTTGACATCAATGACAACAAAATTCCAACATGGTTTCACTTCTAGAGATTTGATTCCTCTCAATGCTTGGTAAATCAAGAGTTAAAATGAATTTATGGTAATTCTTAAGAATACTCTCTCTCTCTCTCTCTCTCTCTCTCTATATATATATATATCATAGTTTATTGCAAGTATCGAGTTTGTATTTGTTTATTAATTAAATTTATTATGTTTTTACATGTTATTAATTTTATTTTTCTAAATATTGTGATTTGTTGTTGCCATGTTTCATCCACAAAGCACCCAATTGTCCATCAAAATGGTAAAAATCGGGTGCTATGTGTTGTTGGCCACCATATCATCGATTATGCGAGTCGCCATCCACATCACTGCCAATTTCATTTTGTCATTCTACCACTTGTTAGTTGACTAGGCACCACCTATACATATGCTAGCCAGGATGAGAATCCAGATCATCTGAAAAATGGTTACTTTGTCATTCTACCACTTGTGAGTTGACTGAGCACCACCTATACATATGGTAGCTAGGATGTGAATTTGGAACCCAAATCATCTAAAAAATGGTTACTTTTTCATTTGACTGGATATCCAGATACAACATGCCTTCAAACACAAGCAAACTCACGAAGGCCTAGATAGGTATTCTTTCTTGAATTTTAATTCAGAATCTAGGTAAATTGATTAGTACACTCTTTTTGTACTCTCGGATGCTTCTTTATGTTAAATGTCAAAAAAGTGGAGGGAATCCATTATCAATGTGGACAAATAATTTGACTTTCTTCACAATCTGCCTCTTAAAGTTGTGTAGTCTTCAACAAATTTTGGGTTTTGCTCCTTACGCCTCAAAAATTAGGGTTCTATTTCTAAGATTTGGGGTTTGCCTTTAACTCAAAGAGGGTCATGACTAGCAACACTTGGATCACCTTGATCTCCTCCTTTCTTTGCTCACAACATCGATAACACTACAATCAATGACAACTCATGCACATTATTGGACATCACTGACACTATAACAATGTCCTACATCGATGAAAACATAATACTTCCTTTGACAACAATGGCAACAGGATTCAACAAGATTGCACTTCGATAAATTTAATTCCTCTCAAATCCATACTTAAAACGGATGGATGCTAATTATTAATAATATTATCTTTATTCAAATAATTTTCATATATATATTCTTATTTTAAACTTCATCAAAACCATAATATATATGCTTGACTTTTTTCTTTGAATTTTTATTATTATTTTTTTAATGTGATATATATATATATATGAATTATTTTTTAATTTATATGGTAAAATAAATATTAATTTATAACTATTATTTTTGTATATATATATATATATATAATTATATATATATATATAATCTTTATTCAAATAGTTTTCATATATGTATTTTTATTTTAAATTTTATCAAAATCTTAATATATATTTGATTTTTTTTCTTTGAAATATATATATTATATATATATATATTATATTATATATATATAATATATATATATTTTAAATGTTATCTATATATATGTGCTTTTATTTGTTTAATATTTAAATTTAAATATGAAATTTCGAAAATTATTTTTTTATTTTATATATATATATATATATATATATAATATATATTACATTTCTATATATAAATATATTATTTTCATTATACATTATTAATCAAATTTATTATGTTTTTATATGTTTATTAATTATATTTTTAAAATATTATAATAGGTTGTTTTCCATTTCATCTGCAAACCGCCCATTGCCCAATTAATCATCAAAAAGGCCAAGTTACAAACCACCATATCCTCAATTTTGAGGGTCATTGTCCACTGCCAGTTTCCTTTTGTAATGCTACCACTTGTAGTTGATTGGGCACCACGCATACACCTACTAGCCATGACAAGAATCTAGAATCCAGATTACAAAAAAAAATTACTGTCGTTTGACTAGATATACAGATACAACATGCCTTCGAACACAAGCAAACTCATGGGAGCCTTGATAGATTTTACTTCTCGGATTTTAATTTGGAATTTAAGCAATTGATGAGTACACTCTTCGTGTACACCTGGATGCCCCTTTCCGTTGATATTTAATTTTGATTTTCTTCACAATCCAACTCTTGAAGTTGTGTGATCTGTTAGCACCTAAATCTGCCTTAGGCTGAAGGAAGACAAAATTCAGGGTAACCACAAACCATGCTCAGTCTGGTAGCTAGCCCTACCAGAACAGGAGAGGGCTCTCTCCGTGTCACACTCAGTGAATAAATAAACGATATGGCCTGAGATGACTTGCAATGAATATTGATTTTAGGCTAGGTAAATAAATATGGAAACAATAGGCAATTTTTGATAAATGACTGAGTTTCTAGGATGTATGGGACCGACAAACGGTATGAGCCGAGAATTTAACACAAAGGCACAGATTACTTCGTGAGCAAGACAGGAGGAAAGTCTAGCAATTAAATTTGAAATAATGCGAAATGGAAAGATTGTTTAGGAGGGTGAAAAGGGCATAAATACATGAATCCTTTTCAACAGAAGAAAGAACACAGAATGTGAAACTTTCCCACAGGCAGAGCAATAAACATGAATTCTACCTTATCTTACTTAGAAAATTTCACTGGAAATGAATATGAATGAACTATGAAACATAACGAAATACATATGAAACAGAAATAGAATACATTTGCTACACTCACACCACATGAAACTCATGAACCAGAGCCGTTGCATTTCATTAATTCTCTGTCAAAATATACAATGAGTAACTGAGTTTCTCTCCCACAGTCTCCCAAGAATTACAACCAACCCTTTGCAAATGGTTTTACATACAATAAATAGACTTTGCCATTGGGAAATGGAACGACCCAAAGTTGGGGAGTTTTTCAAATCATTACAAACTGGAAATGGAAAGCCAACCATTAGTGATAGGTGCAGCGTTACAAAAATGACAAAACTGTAGCATAGATGTGTGGGTGAGTGATCGCCTTCCTTTTGCCACTTGGATAGAACCCAACCTTTAGTGAAAATACTTTTTAAACTTTGTCATAGGTGCCGGGAAAAATATAGTGTAAATGAGCGGGCCCACTTGGAGAAAATCGCGAATCGAAATTTCATAGAGCGGAAGTGATTTTGGCCTTTGGGTCTCTGTGCGTCGCGCCCAAAACTGTATGCGTCACGCCACTTTGTAGGCGATTTTGAGGTACTTGTTGAAGTCCAAATTGTGCCCAAGTTTGCTTGTTAGAAAGCCCTGTTTTTCTACTTTCCAACTCAAGTGGAATTTCTGAATTTGGTGCTCATTTTCCCCTCCAAAACTTCAATCTCCCAAGACTGCTTCTTGTGTGTCAAAATAGGGGCAGAGAAGTCATTTTTTGAGTGTTTTTGACCTCCTGGGGACTCAAACCTTGCCCAAACTTCTTGGCCATGCACCAACAGTCATGATTTTTCATGCTGAATCCAAAACTGTAAACCTTTCGTGATTTGGAGCTCCCTATCATAAGCGTCGCGCCAGCGGCGCAGCGCACAGTGAGAAAAAACCCTGGTTTTTGTACAAAAAATTGCCAAAATGAAAAAATGCTCCAAATTTCTTGAAATTTGGGCTGGAGCTTCTTTATGAAGTGTCATGCTAGGCCAAAGAGGTTTCGGCCAAGATTTGGAGCCGATCTTGCTCTTTTTGCCTCTTTTGTCTTTTTGTTGCCTTCCTCAATTTTGCCTTCAAATTCCTTATCCGAGCCTTGGAACTCATATTGCGTGCCCTGTAAAGATAAACCATATGCCGCAATAATGCTTTGTCCTTATCGCTTTCGCCAACAGCTTTCTCTAAGTGGATGTTGAGCCTCTTGAGCCAAATCTCTCGACGAACCTCTATCTCCTGCTGAATGGGTGTCCTCTCATTTAGGCTTCGTTGGGCAGCCTCCTAGTCTTCACGGATGTTTTGCCACCTCTATGAGGCCTCCTGGGTGCATGTACCTCTGTTGGCAAATCACTGTGTGTCTCTTCTTCATGATCATATGACGGATCAGATGTCATGTCTGCTGATGAACAAACTATCTTGGACAAATAGGTGTTGATATGTCACACTGTCTTGTAATGCCTTTGATGATGTGCTTGACCTTTGTCACCAAGAGAAAATAATGACATGAGGGACAGTAAGGGGAGGGAAAAATAGTGAGGGATTAGGGACTATTGGGAGAGATTTGTTTGGGAAATATAGGAGGGTTGTGAGGGGTTTTATGTGTGGGAAAGAGTTTAAGGTTTCACCTTTGAAAGTTTTGGGAAAGGGAGTTTAGGATAGGGTTTAGCAACTTTAGGGGATGGGGAATAATGGAGTCAAGGAACAAAGGGAATTAAGGACAAGAGAGATAATGGAAAAGAGAAACCTTGGTGGTGAACAAGTTTTGAAACCCTAGGTAGCAATTTACATGTGAGGAATTCAAAATGAAAGGGTTGAATTTTTGTTTCAATCATTAGCATCCATAAACCACCATACCCTAGCACAAACTTGGATGAAACACATAAATGGAGGCTCTACCTACTTGTGGAATGAAGAATTTTCAATTTGGAGGAAGATTTCCATGAATTTCATGCCTTTTAGCCCAGTGCGCCGCGCCTCCCATGTACACCGCGCCAGTGTAAATTTACACTGGAAAATTTCTCCCAATGCGCCGCGCTCCCTCTGTGCATCGCGCTGTTTTGCAGGAGCCTTTTGGACGCCTTCCCAATGTCCAAATTGGGTGCAAGATAGCTCGTTGGAAAGGTTTTTGAGTCTATTTTCCAACTCAATTGGAATTTTTTAATTTGGAGTTAATTTGTCCTATAAAATCAAATCTCCCAAGACTGGTCAAAATGTGCCAAATGAGGCTGCCTCAAGGCAGAGTGTTGTTGCAGTCAACTTTTGAAGGTGTTCCTCAACTCCAAATTGAGCTCATGATAGCTCATTGGAAAGATCCTTGTGTCTAGTTATAATTTTATGCACCAAGCAAGTCATTTGGCTAACCAAGCTAGGAGAAAACTTGATTTTCCCAAGGTCACTTTAGAGGTGCATCAATTTTCTCGAGGCAATTGTATTTTTGACATTTCTCTAAAACCATGACACCTGTGTAAAAAGTGAAGGAGGTTTTTCTTCCTTGGCCTATTGGGGACAAAAATCTCTCTCGGTTTTCCAAAATTCATCTTTTCTTGCTCAGAAACATCATTTGAGTGAATTATTGAACCTTCCTCTGGCCTGCAGGTATTATTGAAGCACTTTGAGAACAACAATTTGCAAACCCTAGACCAAATGATTGAAATGAGTCTTGTCCATTAAAAGATCAAACATTTGACGGTCATGGATTTTAATAACTTTGATGAAAAACCTAAGCCAACAGGTACAAGACATGAGGGGAATGACCTGACAAGACCCTTCCGTCAGATTATGGCATGCCTCTAGCGGAATGCAACTGAGTGAATGGAGCGAGACACCTAAAAATGAGATGCAGAAAGAGTTTTGATCTCTGACGGAGGACTGACAAGACCGACTCTAACATGATCTTTAGTAAATTTGGGGTTTGCTCTTTATGCCCCAAAATTTGGGGTTTTATTTTTTAAATATGGGGTTGGTCTTTAACTTAAAGCGTCACCACTAACAACACTTGGATCACTTTGATTTACTCTTTTATTTTGCTCATTTAATATCACTAACACTACAATCAATGACAACACATTTACATTTTTGGACATCAATGACACTACAATAATGACTTACATTGAAAATATAACACTTCTTTTGACATCAATGCCACCTAATTCCAACAAAATTGTATTTTGACATATTTGATTCCTTTCTCAATACTTGGTAATTCTAAAAGTTAAATAGGTCTAAGCTAATTCTTAATAATATTATTTATATTCATATAAATTTCATATCTTTATATAGATGATAATAATAATTAAAATCTCGTTTTAAATTTTATCAAAACCCCAATATGTATGTTTGACATTTTTCTTTGAAATATTTTATCATTTTTATAGCTTAATATTTTAATGTAATAATATATATATATATATGAAATTAGTTTATTGAAAGTATTGAGTTTTTATTTGTTTGCTATTTAATTTATATGATAAAATGAATATTAATTTATAACTACTATTTTAATTTATTTGATAAAATGAATATTAATTTATAACTACTATTTATGTTTGTTTGTTGTGTGTGTGCTATTTTTATATATAAAAACAATTCTTATTTTTCATTATGTATTTATTAATTAAATTTATTATGTTTTATATGTTTATTAATTATATTTTTTTAAATATCATGGTTATTTTTTCTAATCAAGATGGTTTTTTTTTAGAGTTGGTAACTTCCAAATATCCATTACCAAAATTACACATATATAACTATTTCAAAAATGTCATTACACTAGATACAACTATTTCAACGATGCCTTGTTCACTAAATCACTCAAGCTAAAATCCTTTTAAATTTTTAAAATTTTAAAATTTCATAGTTACTCATATGGATCATTATTATTTACCAACCTATATCTATCTAAAGATTGCATAGGTGTGCTTCCTTTCTGAGGCTTGGTTTTAGTTGTTGTAAGGCAGGTATCATGGAAGTATCGGAAGAATCCGGCGAGGATGAGTAAGAAATACCAGAGCTTTCTTCCTCCTAGAACTAGAATAATAAGAAGCAACCTAGGGAACTCGTTCAACTCTCCATGAGGAGTTAAATCGGAACACCCCGTGAAAGAGAGTGGAAACAACTTCTTAACGAGTGATAAAAGGAATAATAAATTAATTTAATTTGTTATTTTTGTTTTTAACGGAAAATTGCGACTTTTTATTTTTCAAAATTTTAATTTAATCTATTTTATTGTGATTCAGAAGAAGAATATTCTAAACCATCATATTTGAATTGTTTGTGGCGTAGACAAAAAACAATTTTGGCAGCTAATATTTCTCAAAACTTTAATTTACTCCTTGATTGTGATTTAGACAAAGAATATTTTAAACCATCATATTTCAATTGTGTGTGATTTAGAAAAAAAAAAAAAAAACAATTTTGGCAACCAATATTTCAAAGTTGCGACTCTCAAAAAAATTCATTCTGGTTAAGATAAAAAACCATGATATTTTAAAAAATATAATGCCGAATTCCTCAAAAATTGAAAATTTGAAATTCCTCGGGTAAAATTCTAATATATACGATGTCTACCGTGTAATTATAAATATAAATATAATTATCAATTTTATGTATTTTATTTTATTTGGTTATATTTTATGTTTAGTATTAGGTAATTTGATCAAGTTAAAATATTTTATTGATAATTATTTTTTTAATTATTTACATTACAATGTCTTTACCATATTGGTCTGGAGAGCATGATGCAAAATTTATTTTAATATGACATGTATATTATAATTTTTTTCTTGAAAAAAAATATTTGTAATTTTATTTAAAAACAAAATTACATTATAATAAATTGAATTGAATTGATTTATTATTTATATTACTAGTTTAATTTAGTGGATATTATGTTTTATTACTATTAATTTTTTCTTCAACACTTCATTTAATGCACCATTATAACATTTTCCCATTCAGCCCCAAACTTAATTGTAAAACAGAGCATCTCTCGATGCAATAATTTGTTATCTATTTTGGTACTTTCTAGGTGAAAAAATTGGAGCTATTGGCTTGTAGGGTCATTTTAGGGATGAGTCTCACTTTGGTAATTTGGGTTTTAAGGGTCATCCTTATGTCCATTGCAAATTTTGTACATCAAGTGGAAATGGAGCAAAACCAATAATTGACTTTTCTACCATTCACCTTGCTCCATGTCCATTAGATGCCCAAATCTACAATGAACATAAGCTTAGGGCCGCATAAGAAAATTTTGGAACTCATTTGAGATCTTAAATGGTTGTTTTTTAAGTCAAAACTTCACAAACACAATTCCTAGACTCTGGATATTGTTCTACTCATTAAGAACTTTCTAATGGAGTGAAACTAACCTTAATCAAAGTTCATATGAGGAAATTATGCTTTCAACAAGTTGGCTTACTTTATTTACCACCAAAAACCCAATACATGTCCTATCAGTTCCCATTACTAACACATGTATACAGTCAATATAGACTTTCAAGAATATTTTATAGGATTCAAAACCTTAACTTTATTTGAGAATCAAAGAAAGCAAAAAAGATGACCCTAACCCCTGGATGATTATCCAACCTTATTACAATATTAGGCCACTAGGAAAGGAAGGTTTTCGTTCTTGTAGTATTGTTTAGTATTCCATAGTTGGATTGAGCATCTAAGAGTGGGTTGCTAAAGCATAACAAATGAACTAGACCATGTAGCAGCGATTAGGACAACTATGTCCATGGAAAGTACACAGTGAAAGGTCCTTTGTTTGCATGTGCATTTCATAACTAAGAGAAAAAGAGTAAAGCATAGACCTCTCCTTCTAGCTAGTTTTTTCCTATTTTAGATTTTCCCAAGGTGCATCTTGTGTTGATTGTGTGCATGTGTGTAAATTGTTTAGCTTCTTCATTTCAATTTCAATATTTTGTCCACTGAGCTATTATTATTATTATTATTATTATGCAATTTTAAGGTCACAACCAAGCTAGACACCACATTGGTGTATGAGACCCCCTTGTTTGTGGGACAAGGGACCCACCTCCACGCAGTGATTTGTCTGTTAAGTCTACAAAGGCATACATACTCTACCCCCTCTAGTTTTGAACCTGTAACCTCTTAGGAGGAAACACTTGCTCTTAACTATTAGACCCACTAAATATGTGTCCTAAAGTAAAGCACTACATGATAGAGATTTCAAAAGATAAAATTCATTGAGATAAACTATTCCGATGAAATATCTATAACAATTATAAATCAATTACACATATTTTCTCAACATGTTCTTTTTAGGGATAAAGCTAAGGCTTTTAAATGATCAATAATAACTTACAAATTAAAATATGACACACCCACTTTAACATGAAGAGAAAAGCTACCTTTCCCGAATCATCAATAATACATCTACCAATACACAATTGGAATAAACTCCTTAAATAATAATTTAGTGTAAAAAGTATTCATAAATGTTTTTTATATTGTTTTATTAAGATTCACTTTTCTGATCCCCGGATCTGGGTGATATTGGTACGCTTCCACCTCACGCCCAGATGTGCCCGACGTCAGGCAGCCGGAACGGCACCTGGACGGACACGAATGAGCTTAATAGCTCCCTGAATGCGATGGACGCCATTGAATGCTGCTCGCCGTCACCTCCTGCGCTGGTCCTTTCCGCCATAAGCAACATTCAATTACCTGCAAACGCCATTAAGCTCTCCCGCGCCTCGAACCTGGAGGAAAGCCATAATAAAATGGCCCTTCCAGCTACCCGCTGCAGACATTCTCTGCATCATTCCTTCAGCCAGTTTGCCATTGATTCGGATTTGCCTATGGTCGACCCGCTCGAGCCTGCTATCCCCCATTCCTCCATTGGCACTTTGCCTAGCTCTCGCTGTAAGAATTCTGCGATCGCCATGATGCGTAGCAGAGGTGTGCCTCGCAGAGGAGGCTCTTCGGCTTACAGAGGTCGCGCTCGTTCTTCACCCTCGCCGCTGGTTATCCCCATCTCCTCTGCCTCCCCGTCCTCCCCTCCGCCTTCCCCATCCAGGCCTGCTCCCAACTCATCCTTCCAGAATTCAAGATTCACCTTCCGAAGCCGCCTCAACCAGCCTGTCATCACCTTCACCACGACAATTATGGTCTCTGAAGACGTTGATGACCCTGCCGACCCTATCAGTTCTTCTACCCCATCCCCAGAAGCAAGCATCTCGCATGGCGCTGAGATTCATCCCCACCCTTCAGCCACCCACATGCAGGAGGATTCGCCGAAGAGTGCTGAGGTTTTAGGCACGCCAATTGTCGAGGAAGCCGAAGTGGTGGCCTGCAGTCCGGTTCAACGCAACTTTGGCATCATGCACCTGCTCGCACAGTCCGTCGAAGGCGTTCCCGAAGACAAAGAGGATTCTCCGCCAGCTGCTCCAAATTTGCCAAGCGCAAGACGCCCAGACCCCCAGAGTTCGAGCAAGTAAGCTTTTCAAAGGAGTAATGGTTTTAATACAGTTTTTGGTTTATCCTCTCCTCTCCTCAGTTTATTTCTCTCTTGATCTCGGATATCTCGACTGTAAGGCTGAGGCCGACCTCAGACCCCGTATTTTTTTGTTGAATCTCACGCTCTTCTATCTTGTTGGAATCTCTTGGAGGACAGCTTCCTCTGCTTGGCATCCACTGCAAGCAAGTAGCTTTTTTGTAATGGTTTCTGAAATCTATGGTTCGCTTCCTCTGCCTGGCACCCACTGCAGGCAAGAAGCTCTTTTGTAAGGTTTTCTTTCCCTCTGTTGCTTTGTTCAATGTCCTCTCTTACAAGCACAGAGTTCTCCCTCTGGTTCTCAGTTTATATGCTAAGGGTCAGGAAACTGGCCCTCTGAGGTCCCGCCCTCACTGTAAATACTTTTTTCTTTTATCTTAATAGAATTAGCATCGATTCAGAAGAAGAAAAAAAAAAAAAAAAAAAAAAAAAAAAAAAAAAAAAAAAAAAAAAAAAAAAAAAAAAAAAAAAAAAAAAGAAAAAAGAAAGAAGAAAAGAAGATTCACTTTTCTGAAGATATGTAATCGTTATATGTTTGGAAGGACAAACCTTTTAAATATTACCATATGCACATTTATGTAATCGTTATATGTTTGGAAGGACAAACCTTTTAAATATTACCATATGCACATTTATATAGCTTTTTATTTTCTAATTTACCCTTTAAACCCTTTATGTGCAAGCATGAAAAAATACTCTTCATTATTATACGAACTTATTCAAAATGAGTTTTTATTTGTTGGCATAGGTTCTTTAAGTATAATTTTAAAAAATAGTTAGATACTGGCATATCATTATGGAAGAGTCCTCTGGTAGGTTATAGTGATATATTTAAATTTATTTTT
>APFE030608822.1:0-16685 GCA_000404065.3 Pinus taeda | reverse complement strand
GACAATGGAGCGGTAAGAATCAAGACCATTGATGAATCTCAGACTCCTCTTATTGTGAATGGCCACCGACTGAAAGTTCATCATAAGCCACTTTCCAGAGAAGAGTTTGTCAAAATCTTTCAAGAAAATTCTGCAATAAGGCTGGTGGAGAAGAATCCTTCTCCCCCATCAACCTAATCCTGGTTTCTTGTGGTTTCTAAAAAAAAAAAAAAAAAATGTATAAGCCTGAAAACCAATCATGGATTGGCAGTCTTATACAGAAAATATGGGGTGAAAATCAGGGGCACTTGACACTCCATATTTTCCAACAAAAAAAAATCTCCTCTCATGTTCTTTCCATCTTCATTCCATCTCATCCACTCATTCCATTTTATTCCACTTTCATTCCATTTTCATCATCATTCTCACTCCATTTTCACTCCATTTTCATTCCATTCCATTTCATCAATAAAGTCCCCTGCTCATGACTACTTTTCATTCAGCTATTTTCCTCTAAACTATCTTCGTGCAGATCAGGGGGTGTTATTTCAGTTTCCGCAACTGGCCACCGTTTCCGCAGCTGGAACCTGTTTCTGCAGCTAGAAACGATTTCCGCAGCCAGCATCACTCTGTTTCAAAATAAAATCAACTGTTAGTGCCAAAAGCATGCAATGCAGGTGTACGTGAGCTAAGGACATGGGACATCATCAAAATATCAAGAAGAAGCAACTAGATACAAATTTCAAGCAAAGAATGACAAGTGTCCAAAGGTATGATCAAAACCCTCTATCAAACAGCACTTCAAGTCATCATTATGTATAGTTATTAACCCATGATCAGTTCTTTTATGTGTAATGATTTAATTAACCACCCACTACCATTCCTATTCTGTAATACTATCCCATACCCTTGCATTCACTCACCTTAACGGTCTCATGATTGCCCGAGTTCAAACTCAAAAATGACTCTACTTTTATTTGACTCGTACTCCTAGACATGACCTATTGTATTACGGCTCTTACAAGCCATAATTCCCGCAGCCGTCTACTTGAGACGTGTAAACCTCACATGCAGTCACCTAAAACTCGGGAAAATCAAGTCGTTACTCCACTCATGCCATACAAATCTCCGCGTATACTCACGTTCATTCTATAAGTTCGATCACGGTCACCCTTGCTCACTTGTTATTCTTCCTGTGATCCGAGCATTCCCTCTGTTTTCAACTGCAGTCAATACGCTTTGCTTGTCGCTGTGACTACAGCCACTGCACCGTTCTAAACCCCGATTACAGCTACTTTAGTTTCTCCTAAAAACTCTGTCACAGAGCTACTCTTCCTTAAACCCTCATACGTAGATAAAAACCCTCAGTAAATTCAAGGCCGAGATAATGGGAAAACTGCTAAGAGCCGAGCCGGAAGGATCAAAGTACTTGGAAGGTTATCCCCAAGTCAAGGAGTTGTTAAAGAAAGCCGAGTGGCTCTGGTTTATTCAAAAATTCAAAGGGTATAATAAGGAAGGAACTAAGACCTTTGCAAGGCCCTTTAACGAACAAACAACAGAGGTGGGAAACTTAAAGTTTGCGGTGACCGAGGCCACAATTGCCACAGCTACAGGCCTGCCTCTAGACGGAGAAAGATGGTTCAAGAATAGGAGCGTAAATGACCAAGTCTGGAGAACGATGCTGCGCAATCAAGGTATGGATACCACAGTTTTCACCCGAGGTATCCCTGTCAATGTGTTGAAAGAAGAATGGTCTGGTTTGTTGTTGGTTATACAAAAATTTATTACATGTGAGGGCCGTTTTGGCTCCATGTACATGTACCATGTGAGGTTAATGATGAATTTTATGGATGGACATGTTATCAATTTACCACATTTTCTATTAGCAAGTTTAAAGAAAATGAGCATCACGGTTCAAAAGCATGTGGGAAACATTGAGCCCCATCTCTATCACCACGGGCTCATAAGAATTTTAATTGAAGAACAGTTAAAGAAATCCAAGGATACTTGGGATCAATTTCTAACAAAGAACTACTTCCAAGAGCCAGCTAAAGCCTCTGGAAGTAGTCCATCAAAAATCCCAAGAAAAAGTAGGAGGAGGGATAAAAATGCTACAGCTCAAGACTCCCCTCTTAAAGAAATTGAAGAGACTGCCCATAAAGAGGAAGAAGACCAACCCAAGAACAAGAAACAAAAGAAGGAAAAGGGCAAAGTAATCACTCAAGAAATCTCTCCATCACCTGAAAAATCATTGGAAGAGGACTACCAGCCTTTATCAGAAAGGCTAGAGGAGCTCAAAGCTGCTACCTTGGCTAAGAAACAGTAGAAAGGGAAACAAAGTGCAGAGAAGACAGTTGTGAGTTCATCCTTGAGAAGAAGCTCCCAGTTAAAGGGAAAATGGAAGAAAACAAAGGGAGAACAGTCCCACATCATTGACTTGAGTGAAGAAATACTTGAGAAAACACCAGAACGGCCAAGCCTTGACATAAGCCCTCCACGAGAGGAAAGTCCTTTTCGGCAAGAAGGAGCAGGCAGTCCTCCTCCACAAGATTTTGAGTTCAAACAAAGAAAATCACCTGATGTGGATCCTAACCAGCAGGAGGTGTACAATTACCTGGAAACTCTAGAGCAATCAGCTGCATGACCTAGCACTTCTTTGCCACTTGATGCCCAGGTTCGGTCTCTAAAACAAGAAGTGTTTGAACTGGAAGTCCTAAATAGGCACATAATACAAGAAAATGAAACACTCAAAGAGCAAGGTAAAGTGGACAAAATGGTCCATGACAATACCATGCTCCATTTAGGACTATGGCAGAAGAAGAATAGAAGGCTGAAAAAGAAATGCAAGAAGCTAAGCAGGGCTCTAATTAATCTCAAGTTTAAATGTCTGGTTAGAAAACTAAGGATGATGATGTCAATGGCATCAAGGAAAAAGAAAAGAGGACTAGATGTCCTTGCAGAGGCCTCGGAGCATGTAGATTAAAAGGGAAATCACACAATTTTGGTTGCATGAGGACATGCAACACCTTCACAGTGGGGGTATGTTGAGCCTCAACTTTGCACCTTCCTACACACCCGCTTAACCCTCATACTCCATTCACTTCACTCATCTAGTGGTTGAATCATTGCATTATAGTTTAAAAAGGACTGTTTACATGGTTTTCTAACTATACTGATGTATGTTGTTTGGTTTAGTCTTTTGTTCATGCAGCTGTGGAAACTTGTCAATTTCCGCAGCCAGCACAGGTTTCCACAGCCCGCACAGGATTCCGCGGCCATTTTGTTAAAGGTTGTGCTCCAGGTGTCTTCTGAAGGAACGAGCCATATGGGCAAGCTCCAGATGGCATGTACATGGGTCGTGTCCCTTTGAACCAGCCAAATCATCATTTTGAAGCCGCAGTCAACCTAAGTCAAAGACGTGGCCAACCGAAGAGTCCAGCGGTGGCACGTTACTGTTAAAGGCACGTGAATGATACGTGGCCTAGTTCCTAGCTCACGGAGGCTCCAGCGCACCTGAGGATCATTTTTGAACAACGGATCTAACAGCCCATCACTCCAGGATTTAAGAAGCATAACGACAGTTAACTAGATCTCGGCTCATGAGATCTACGTGTCCATGGCACGCAGTGAATAGCCTAAGTAGTTGATTAGTTAGCTGTAGGACTTTTACATTATAAATAATGCGTTTTCAAACGTTGTAAAGAGACTTTTGATGCATAGAATTTCCGAGCTATTATGTAATTTCCGCACGCTGTTGGTTATACCACCCCACTGTTTTTACATGTTGCTGATTTGAATACATGAGTAGACTGTTCTGAAGATAGTTTTGTGATCATTTGATTGGCTGTAGTGGCAGAGGGCCCCTGCATACTGAAGCCCTGTAAAGTATTTGTTTAGTTTCTTTATGCTTTTATTTTGTCATTAGTTTGTACATAAGATGTTATGCTTTATGATTTCTGTTGTTTATTTCTTTGTCTTTGTAAACTGGTCAGTGCTTTTTGCAGGTTCCTTTTAGGCAGCCCGGGCAATCTTTTATTTCCTTTAATAACTTTTGGAATATGTGATCATCTTGTCCTGTCTACTAACCTTTATTTTCTGCAATTTACAATCAGTGTTGTCATTTTCAAATCGTTATTTGTTTATTTCTTTTTCTGCTAAATTAGGTGTCATACTACTTAATAATTTTATGATTTCTTTCTGTGGTCAATGACTATATCAGCAGGAGATCAAAAGATCACTAACGGTGGTGTGATTTAAGTGTCATATTACTTACTCATAGTTATTTTCCATAAAGTAGATTGAGCTGTATGGTAAAGAGCTAAAGGAGTCTAAGTAGTGTGATTAATTTCTTTTTATATTTAGTTATCATAGTGCTTGTTTCATAATTACTTCCCAAAGGTAGATTGAGCTAAGGGGTAAAGGATTTGAAGAATCAAAGTAGTGTGATTAGTTTCCTTATGCAATTTATTTTCTTTAACAGTTAAATATCATATTGCTTGTTATGCTCATGATTACTTCCCCAAGGTAGATTGAGCCAAGGGACATAGGATCTAAAAAGCTCAAGTAGTGTGAGTTAACTGCTTTACTTTAGTTTGAGTTGTTTTCCAAGTTTTTGCTTTCTTTTCATTTTCAGCAGCAAGGATACTGGGCCATTGCCATAAGTTCGCTTTTCGATTGGTTTCATTTCAGTTATTGTAAAGCTTTCTTTTGAGCATTTTTCAAGCATAGAAATCATAACCACTCACACTCCACACACTTCACACTTCACTTTCATCACCACACAGTAAGAAAAGAATAAAATCCAAAAACAAACTAAAAAGCTTAAAATGACAAAAACTTAAGAAAATGGTTATCTAAGTACATATAGTACACCTCACTTCGTCAGTCTACGAACCCTGGGTTGACAATATAAATAGCAATTTAGATCACACTAAATTGACCAAACAGGAAGATATATCAAAAAAGAGCTCAGAGAGAGGAAGTTAAAAGGGCTGAGATTATGGGGAAATAACATACCTGTCACTCACCAGCAGTTTGTAGATGATATAATGATTTTTTGTAAGGTTTCCTTGAGAGAGGTCAAAAAGGGTTAAGGAAGTTCTGGACATATTCATGGAAGCATCAGGCACTGAGATTAATAAGGATAAGTCGAATTCCTTTATTTTCAATACCCCTGAATCTGTTAAATCCCATCTCATAAGAACGCTGGGGTTTAGAAAGGGGGAATTCCCAACAAAATACCTGGGAACCATTCTAGATGTTAGGCCGCTAAGGATAGCTAATTGGCAACCAACTATTGAGAAGCTCAAGAATCAGTTGTCTAGCTGGTCCTTTAGGACGCTGAACATTGCATCTCGTCTTGTTCTCTTGAAATCAACTCTACAAGCAATCCCAATTTATCCTCTATCTGTTATGGCAATTCCGAAAGGAGCAAGCACTAAAATGGTTGAAATCTTCCGGAACTTCCTATGGGGAGGACCAAATCAACAGAAGAAATGGGCTTTAATCTCTTGGAACAGCATAATAAAACCAAAGGAGGCGGGGGGACTAGGAGTCAGAGACCCGCTTCTTTTGAACCAAGTCCTAGCAGCGAAACTATGGTGGCACTGGATGAAAGGTGGGAAGGATTTATGGAAAGAAATATGGATGCAGAAATATTCAATGCCAACCTCAACTGAAGATATTTTGAGACAGGAAGAGGTGCCAAAAGGATCTATGATATGGGATATGGCAAGCCAAAATAGGAATATGATAAATAGGCATACCTTTTGGGAGGTCATAAATGGTAGGTCGGCAAAATACTGGGATGAGGCCTGGCAGCAGAGGGAAAGAATGATGGACATTCAGGGGTTGCAAACCATCTGCAGAGAAGCGCAGGCTAAAGGCTTAACTTATGTAGAAGACTACTGGAAGGAAGGGGGTGAAAATGAGATATGGAGGGAGTGGAAAGACCCTGAGGTCTGGGCTGATAATATTGGTGATGATATCAAGTCAAGAATAATGAAAGAGATGGATTCCAGAAGGATCAAAAAAAGAACAGGACCGGATATCCTCAGATGGGGCAGATCCACAAAAGGTTCATTTACGGTTAAGGAGGCTTATCCCTTAAAATCCAAACACATGATGGAAGAACAGAATCACGATTGGAAACAGATATGGAACAATAAATGGTGGCCAAAGGTCTCAATGTTCACCTGGTTGGTGGGAAAAAGTCGCATCCTGACTTGGGATCAACTTCAGAAAAGAGGATTCCAAGGCCCTTCAAGCTGCTGCTTATGTAAACAAGACATAGAAACCCAGGAACATATCCTTAATTCTTGCCCGATTGCTCAAGAATAGTGGGATATGATCCACAACATCTTTGGAAAAACGAATCGCAATCCCCAAAATATTGTCCAAACTATCTTCCAATGGGGAAGGGGGCAATTTCAATGCCCGGTGGTGAGAAGAGCTTGGAATTTGGCAGCAGGTTTCAACATTTGGACCATTTGGAAAGAACGAAATAGAAGGATATTTCAAGATAAGACTACTTCTTCGGAGGAGAAGCTAAATATAAACCAATCGATGGTTTATCCCCAGCAGCAAAAGCCACACAATATGCAGACCCAAAGCCCAACAGTGTTTATCAGACCGCAGGGAGGTTTTATCAAACTTAATTTTGATGGAGCGTCAAAAGGAAATCCGGGTCAGGCAGGCTATGGTGGGATTTTCAGGGATAGTGAAGGCCAAACGAGATGGATTTATGCTGATCGTGGAGGCATGATGACTAATAATGAAGCAGAATTCATGGCTGCATACCAAGGCATTAAGATTGCAATAAGAAATGGATATAGGAAACTAGAAATAGAAGGGGATTCAACCTTAGTTATTGAAACAATAAGAAAATTAAATGATGGGAAAACCTGGGAACAGGTGACCAAGAGCTGGAGGACAGCATGCCTCATTCAGGAAATAGCATACTCAATGAAACATATTGAGTACAAGGTTATACACCATGTTAGGAGAGAAGGTAATAGAGTTGCTGACTACTTGGCAAATAGGGGATGCAATGATCCAAATGGCAAAGTGGATAGCATATGGTCAGCACAGATGGAAGGGACTCGATGGGAGGAGTTAAACACCATCACAAAGCAGGACAATGATGTCAATGTATAGAAATGATGAAGGACACAAACAGTCCCCAATCGGGGTGGCTAAAAGGATTGAATGCAGAGTAATGATGGTGGGCAGAGGACAGCAGTACACACCTCACCCCAGGGTAATCATGGTCGAGGGTGTTGGGAACGCTTCCAGAGGAGATAGGATCCCGAGACAGACCTCCATTTCAATTATGGTAAGTAGAAGGAAAGGAAGTGGCGGCGTAGTGCTGAGGATGGGTAGTCGAGGTGGCATTCGCGCAAGAAATGCCGATAAAGACAGCGAGGTTCATAAATTAAGGGCTTGCGAGTTGGCGGAGATAGTTGTGCCGGGAGGTAAGGTAAAGGAACTATGTTCCCAGCTCATGCAATCGACAATGGCGGAGGGTGGTAGGAAAGTAAGGACTAATAAGGAGGAGGAAGGGAGAACGACCAGAAGTCAGGGTATCCGTAAAAGCCAGGAGGATGATAGAACGCAGGGAGCGGAGAATTATCAGCGGGTAGCAGAGAATGAGGGAAGGATTAGGAGGAATGTTCAGGAGGGGACAGAGGAAGAAAGAGTGAATGGAGAAGGCGAGCCGAGAAAAGGGCAGAGTGAAAACAGAGCGCAAGGGAGGTTCGAAGTTGGCCAAGGAAGCCAAAGCAATAGGCAGGATACCCGTCCCAGAAGGGGTAAACACAGAGGTGGCAGAGGTCGCGACAGACCCAGGCAGCGTGAGAGAGCCGAGAATGTTGTTCAGGCTTTCTTCCAGCGGAAAAGAGGGCGCGGAACAGTGGACCAGTCGGCCAGGGAGGCTGAAAATGTGTATAACAGAGAGGCGAATGAGGATATAAGGAAAATTATTGAGAACATGGAAAAAAGTGTTTTGGAGGAGGCCTCCGGCCCAGAGATGTATGACTGGTGCTCTCTCCTTCCGGACCCAGGTAATACCAGAGGCCGCCTCTCCCAGTACAAACAGGCGCTACATATTTTTTGGGTTATGAAATGCTTGCTCGCCAAGGCTATGGAGCAAATTGCGGAGGAAATGACGGAGATTGCGCAAGGTTATCCAAGCTTTAAAGGAGAAATGAGGACCCTGCATTCCGCGTTGCTGATTCAGGGCAGGCAATTGGAGAATATCAAACGTAACCTGAAACGGCTATCTAAGGCGCATGGCAAGGAAGAAGTGGAAGTGGAGATTGTGGACGATTGATTCGTTTTCTTGCTCTGTCTTTT
The DNA here is from genome assembly GCA_000404065.3 of Pinus taeda. Lineage (NCBI taxonomy): Eukaryota > Viridiplantae > Streptophyta > Pinopsida > Pinales > Pinaceae > Pinus > Pinus taeda. The sequence continues at coordinate 8,354 of APFE030608822.1, read as the reverse complement.
TTTATATGTTTAAGATCAGTAGTAATAGTCTAGACGCTGATACGTAGTTTGTAATAGATGTAAAAGTGGTATTTCAGGAGTGATGGTAGATGGTTTAGTGTTCACTGTTTTAGAACCGCTTTGTAATTGTGAGGTTGTCAAACTCAAATTTTGATGCTTTCCCCATCTGGTTTCCCTATGGGCGGATGGCGGATTTCTGTGTTTGAATCAGTTTTGGTGTTTTCCCCATCTGGTTTCCCTATGGGCGGATGGTGGAATCCTGCGTTTGTATATAATCCTGTGATTTGTTAATAGTAAAGGTCATACCTGAGTTCACAAAAAAAAAATTAATATACTATATAAATAAACAATGTCATTTTATAGCTCCAAGGGTTAGCCCAATCGGTCAAGATGGGGCCTCGCCAGATAGGAGGTCATAGGATCAATCCCCAAAGTTCTTGGGGTCAAGTCTTGCAGTAGGCCGCGGGGCCTCAAGCCAACTTAGCGCCACCCTCGACCGAAAGTGTTTGTGAACCACACACGCAAAAAAAACAATGTAATTTTATTTATCAATAGAAAAACCATTAAATAATTTTCAACCTACCAAGATTAAACACGGGGCCTCAAGCCGACTTAGCACCACCCCTGGACCGAAAGCGTCTGTGAACCACACACGCAAAAAAAAACAATGTAATTTTATTTATCAATAAAAAAACCATTAAATAATTTTCAACCTACCAAGATTAAACAAAAATGTCGATTCTTGATATTTTAAACACACAAATAAAGAAAACAAACATAAATTTAAATATAAGTATTTATTAAAATGACATTGTTAAACCACGGAACTTTTAATATTCAAACTATCCCAATTTTTAATAGGAAAACATGATCCAAAAAAATCTTATGATACAGTGATTTGTTCTTTCTCTTTCTCAGCATTTTACATTATACAAATTCGCAAAAAAAAATTGAAAATATGAAAAAATGCAATGCACAAATATTTTCCAATCTTTAATGATCTCTCACATTTTAAAATAGGGCCAGAGCAACATTACAAGCATCAGGTTATATTAAACAAACTAAAGGAAATTCAATCTTGAAAACAAACCAACCTCATTAGAAGAGAGTTTTTTTAGAAAGGAGTTATATTTTAATGAAAAATAATAACAATAAGTTAATTTTAAAGTTACGGTGAAGCTAATTATTAAATTAGTACATGAGACTATTTTATTTGTGGGGTAAGAAATTCGTTCTGTAAAAAAAATCTAAATTTACAGAAACTTATATATTTTATTTCTCTATAAATTTGAATCATAACATTTTAAAACAAAATATATTATTAGTCCCTACCCTCCGGGCCTGGCAGGGACTATAGTAATCGATTCCTTTCGATTGCATTAGTCTGACACAGGAACCGATAAATCCATTTTTGTTAAAGCAAAGTTAAACCAAAGTTTGGCGATATGTCCCACTAAATTTTATGTTTGCCGATGCGTGTAACCAATGGCAGCGACGATCGTCTTATTTAGCCTCAGTACGAGGTATACGATCTAAAAACTTAGGAAAATGTTCGGAAAGCATTTGGTTAATTAGTACAGCTTCGCCTCAGTGAAGTAATGCTATCTTTGGGATAGCATTAGTTGGCTAACATTTAATGTTAATTGGGAACTAGCATTACGGAGAGGTTTGCATGTTAGGCCATTTGAGCATGTTACCAGGTGTTATGCAGCTGCACGTGTCCGTGCATGGCGGGAGGTGTCACCAGCAGTAGCAGACTTGCATGGCGGGAGGTGTCACCAGCAGTAGCAGGAGTTTCTGTTATTTATTACTTTGATCTCTTTATTTGTTTCTGTTATTTATTACTTTGATCTCTTTATTTTGATCCTGCAGAAGTTTATCCAGTCGATTAAGCAGTCGAAAAGTCAGCAGTCCTTGAACTGGTTTTTATGGTGCTGCTTCTTATGGTGCTGCTTAGCTTGCCGTTTTTCCTCCCTACTCTTCCGTTTTTGAAGTCTCTGTCTCTACTGCTCCTGCATCCACAACTGGGACTGTTTTTGAAGTCTGTCTCTACTGCTCCTGCATCCACAACAGAGAATTGGGCCAACATCAATAGTAAGTTATATTCTACTCTGCTTTAACAAAAATAATTGTAAAAATACAGTTACCTTTCATTGCTCTGCTTGTGTTGCCATTGCCTCTCGCATCGGAATTCATCTTGACCTGGAATTTCTCAGTTCGATTCCATAGCGATTTAATCACTATAATGCCAGTCAGTTTAACAGATAAGTTATTCTTCGCTAATTTGATAAAAAAAAACACATGAATATAAAAAGCATAAATTACAGCATTTAAATCGCTCCATCTTTGTGCTCTCGCCTGATAGCTAAATTCATACTTTCCATCCTTTTTTTTTTTGCAATTAATACAGTTACCTTTCACTGCTCTGCTTGTGTTGCCATTGCCTCTCGCATCGAAATTCATCTTGACCTGGAATTTCTCAGTTCGATTCCATAGCGATTTAATCACTACAATGCCAGTCAGTTTAACAGATAATTTATTCTTCGCTAATTTGATAATAAAAATACACATGAATATAAAAAGCATAAATTACAGCATTTAAATCGCTCCATCTTTGTGCTCTGGCCTGAATGCTAAATTCATACTTTCCATCCTTTTTTTTTTGCAATTAGAACCAAATTGTTCACACTTTGAATTGTTCAAATTGTTCAATATTACATTAAGGTCACTGCTTATCGAAAGGGTTTCGAATTTAATGGAAATTGCATGTGTTACTTGTTGTTTAGCAGGGTCTGCTGGAGACAAGGTATCCGAGGTACTCTGGCAAACGCCATTAAATCTAGAAACAAGCAAGAAATAGGATTCAGAAAGAAATAGGATTCAGACGTATGAAACTTACCTGGTGGACGGCGCGGGGAAATGAAATCCTGAGAGCCTTGCAATTTCCCGTAGCAGAAGGCACTTCAAACTGCAACAGGAGGCATTTTCTTTTGTTATTACGGATTCACTGCTCAATTGTTGTCTTCGGATTCTCCAATTGCTTTCATTTCTCAGGTGTTCAAAAAATATGGCGGAGCTGCTACGGTGCTACCCATAAGGGTCATCTGCATATGGAACTCGTCCAAGGACCCTGTGCCCGCCGCCGACTCCCCGGTGTGGAGCTTCGCTCGGCAGATAACCTGATTCTGTGTGTGATTCTGTGTGTGAAACTCTTCATTTCTCAGGTGTTCAAAAGAGGCATGGGAAACTCTTCATTTCTCAGGTGTTCAAAAGAGGCCTCGCCGAGCAGTTGCAGGTACAGTATTCCGAATTTCCTGAAAACTGTTATGTGAAACTCATCTTGAGGCTCTCAACCTGAGCTTTAAAATGTGGATACATTGTCTAGCAAAAGTAGCAGTTCACCTGCAGTTTTCAAGGCTTGCTCTCCCTTCTCTTTCATCTTGTCCCCAACATCAGAAATTTTGCCCTTGGCAGAACCATAGACATCGCCTGCCATGTGCTCAGAGCTCTCCATTGTTCATTCTTCTGTGGCCACAGGCGTCCCGACGGAGGAGGCAGCAACTGCCACGTTTCACTCATGCGAACGACCGCGAGAATGCTCGTGTTTTGGATAAATTATCTCCGCGCAAATTTACTTTCTATTTAACTTCAATTGTCCGGCATTTATCAATTTTATCTTTCTATTTAACCTCAATTTTCCGGCATTTATCAATTTTATCTAGGGGCAAAGTTACATTGTCTATATAAATAAAAACTATCTTTGTTTTTCACTTTGTTTTTGTCCTTTGTTCTTATTATAATTGTTTATTGCAACTTCAATATATCTATTTTCGATGCTATATTGTCAAACAATTTAACAAAATAAAATCTAGATGCTTCTTTGTTTGCCTCAAACAGGTGCGCAAACACAACATCGGAAAGGGTAGCCTTTCTGACTGCCACAAATGTTGTAACAATAAACTTTGATAAACTCAATAATTATTTTTTAAAATAACATTTGTGTCCACTGAATTTACGTGCCCCTAGGGCTTTATGGTGGTGTATTTAAAACAACATTTGTTAGCGCCCTTTTTGGCAGTTTAGTGATTTACTGTAATGTCTACCTTACAGTGTAGAGTCATATAAACAATCTAAATATATGCAATGCATGCTATTCAATCTGAAAGGCCCGACCAACATCTATTAGATTTTAGATACATAAATACTAGTTGTTCAATTATGAAAGCAGCCTTTACATACAGAAACCAAAAAACGCATATCAATGGATAGACAAAAAATGGTTTAAGCTCATTAAGAGGTGCAGAAGAGCACCCAATTGATTAGCTCATAACACTGTAACAATGCTTATCAGAACTCAGTGGATCAGAGCTGAAGCTGGCTAAGTCTCAATTTGCTTGCATTAACATCATCATCAACTACACCCTACCGCTGACCGTATTCGTTTCCATCAGCCTCATTATGTTTGACTGATTCAGCGTGTTGTTTCCCTCGGTCAGATGGCGGTCGCCCAGGAGCTGAGCAGACAGGTATTACAGACCTAATGCAAACAGTAGGTGCTGGATTGAAGCCAAGAGTCCGTTGTGCATCTTCAGGTCTAATCCTTCTAGGTGCAGGAGGGGCTGAGCAGACTGGAACCGCAGACCTAATTCTCACAGGTGAAGCCCTTGATGCTAGAGGCAGACTATTGACAGGGCAGGGACTAGCTGCCCCGCAGCCTGTCTTGTTAACCATTGGAAAGTAATTAAAAATAAAATAAATGTCAAATAAAATAAACAACCTATTTGAAAAAACATCCTCTTCCTCAAGCATAAATGGCATTTCAAAAGCAAATCAAGTAACCTTGTAACCTAATTGGAAAATGGTTGTTTTCCTCAAGAAAACTAACGACCTCATCAGAAGAAATTTCCCCTTCTCAGAGTTACACACAAAAATTATATCTCAACAACCAAACAATCAACCTAATTAAACAAACAGCCTAATTAAGAGGTCCTCTTCTTCACATCTCAAAAGCAAGGAAACAATTCTAATCGGAAGGCCCTTAAAACTAGGAACAGCTTTTTCATTCACATAGCTTGCAAATTCAGCTCTTCCAAATTTCAATTTGGATCAGCTTATATAAAGGATAGCAGATTGATTTTCTTGTAATTTTTTTATTCTGTCCACCGCGTCATGAAACTGCTTTCTTCCACCCTAAAAGAACGCATCAAAAATTTTAGCAAGCATTGATCATCCTTGTCATATAGCCTTGAAACATTTCAAGACTTTCTGGCTTTTGGTGTTGGTCTTGTTTGGGATTTTCCAACGCCAAAAGCTAGAAAGTCTTTTCCAACGCCAAAAGCCAGAAAGTTTTGAAATGTTTGAAAGCCTCTTTTACGTAAAGCAAGAGTCCTGAGTGAAGCATAAGCTCCTAAACTGCGCGTTTTTTATTTCTCTTTCATCCATTTATGAAGAATTTCATGACAAGTGGGTTTTTCATCTGAAAGATAGTTTGCTGTTTCTGTTACCTTGCGATAATAATGTGCAATATCCAGTGGCTCTACAAATCTGCTGTAGCTTCAGAAGAAATTTTGCAGTCATAGATCATCCTTGTAGCCTTCAAACATTTCAAGACTTTCTAGCTTTTGGTGTTGGTCTTGTTTGAAATTTTCCAACACCAAAGCTAGAAGTCTTTTCCAACACCAAAAGCTAGAAAGTCTTGAATGTTTGAGGTGTTTCAAAGCCTTTTCACATATGCCCAAAAGCATGAATTCAAACTTTATACGAGTTGTATGAGCTCTTGAACTGCGAGTTTTTTCTCTCTTCCATCCATTTCTGAAGACCAGTGGGATTTCCATGCCTTTAGATGTGAGATAATAATGTGCAATATCCAGTGGCTCTACATGTCTGCTGTAACTGTAAGTACTGCCAGAATATATCCACTTATGATGGGACTGGTAATCACTGGCAAATCATGCTTCTCGCACATTTTGATACTATTATCCCAAAATGATGCGAGCTTTACCATCCGCAAATTTGCCTCGATTTCCTTCCTGTCACGTTTCTTGAAGGAATCATAATATGTGATGTCATCTTCCTTCTCACCGTAACGTTTTTTATACCACTCAAGCTCTGCCATACTATGCTGTACCTTAGCAATGTTTGTGTTATGCTTGTTTTCAACATTTCCTGCTTTTTGTGAGGAAATCCTTGAATGATCGTTCTGCAGAAAGTTGACACAACCAATTCAAGAACACATTTAAAACATCAATTAGTATACTTGAATGAAGAAATAAAATTTAGAAATATAAAGGAAATGCTGCATGAGAAGCTAATATCGATTCTTACACAACAGGCAACTAGCAGAGTTTCCATATGAGCTGATAGCATAGCCATGAATTCATAGGAAGAGTGAAGGGCATGAATAATAAGCTTTTCATTTTGTTATATCTTCTGTTTATTGCAGAAAGCTCAATGTTCAGGATAAAAACTTGCAGTTTATCAGATTGCAATCTTGTCACCTTGAGAGAAGCAAGAAGATTTACATCTCAGGTGAGAGAGATGCTCCTGCAGGTGTTTATGTGTATCATTCCTATCAATATAAAATATACCATGCACTAGGACAGATTTATGCTAACTAGGACATAGTAGGTTCAGTTCATGTAGAGGTTTGCACCCCAAAAAAATTTGTATCCCTGTTGCAAAATCTAGTAGCCTAATGCAAAGCTTTACTAGGAACTCTAAGACTAGGGCAACAACAAGATCAGCCACCACTGTCATCTCAAAGGCCTCTCACCTGCTGTTTTGTAATTGGATATTTTCTTCACAAGGGAGGCTTTCCTGGAAAAACTTACAAGTTAGCCAAACAACTCTCTAGAATCTAAGGAGTTTGCTAAATTACACACCCTAGAAAGGTCTTCAATAAAGAAAGGCCCGGGGTGAGAGAGATGATGGATTGAAGGAAACCACTGACTAAGCCTTGGAGGCTGAGATAGGTTCAACAGATTTTCAGGTTAGTTTTCCCACCACCCACCATCAAACCATCAAATTATGAATTGTTGCCATAAATTAGGGTTTCGGGAGAATGCACCTTTTACATCATGTAAACTTACAATAGCAATAGAATATAACCTATTAAAGGTTTACAACAGCAATAGAATATAACCTATTAAAGGTGCGGTCAATAAAAGGTTCAAGACTATTAAATGGGGTAAACAAGCAGTAGGTCAACTGTTCAACACTAGGTTTTTAATCGCTAAAAATGCACAAAACAGCAAAGAAATCTTAGATATCAGCCCTAAAACTAGAGGTGAAAATTGCATTCAATGATAGATTTTACCTTTTTAATATTTACATATGCAATGCCTAATTTGAGGACAATAATATATAGGTGTAATTAAGCTATAAAATGCCAATTTAAAAAAACCCTAACCCTAGTTTACCATGAAAATAAGAAAAATGGAAAATTTTATTTTCCATCAATTGGGCAAGTCATTGCAAAATCGAGCAGGCCTAGTGCAAAGCCTCACTTGGAAAATCTAGAGCTTGTGGCAGCAAGAGATCAGCCACCATTATCACCACAACTTTTCTCCAGCCATTTAGTGGTAAGTAAATCACAAGGGAGGCTTCCCTATATGTAGATCACCTAAATGATAGTCAATAAGAAGGTCCAACGTGATGGATAAGATCTAATGATTGAGATAGGGTATTGGCAGAGCTAGGAGGGCTAAGATGTCATTTACCAAAGTACAAGCACTCTATACTTATATCACTTGAGCAAATTAGAGGGCTGCTATAATTGAGGGTTTTATTGATTTTCAACGATAGGGTATGCAATGTCATATAACGACTAGAATAAATAGTCTTATAATGATCAATCAACAAAGGATCGACATTATCAGTTAGATATGCAAGGTTTAAGACTTGCAATGAGGTTTTTATGGCTTAAACATGCATAAAACAATGATATAATGATGATGTCATCCCTGGAAATAGGATTTTATAATGCAAGAAAATGCTAGATTTTCCTTTTTCGCAATTATTTGATGTAATTCCTAATTAACGGGAAATAACACCTCAAGTAAAATTACTTTGTAGCAATATTTCAAAGAAACCCTAACCCCAACCGTAAATATCTAGAATTTTAGAGATGAGGGAGAGTAAATAGCAATGTTGTTAAAAGCGCGAGCGGGATTTAATCGGCGCAGGGAATGAAGCAGAAAAAAGCGGAAAAATCGGGAAAAAGCGGAAAAAAGCGGGGAAAAAGCGTTTGGAACAAAAAATTCATTTTTTTTCAATTTTTTCAATATCTAAACCATCTAGAACATAAAATAAATACATTGACACATAAATATGATAAAAAAACTAATATATAAGAT
>APFE030608820.1:101408-111487 GCA_000404065.3 Pinus taeda | reverse complement strand
TTGATTGTTTGTTTCTAAGATAGCCACCCATCTTAGTGGGAATAGTAGCATCCAAGTGGACACTATTCCCGGATAAAAAAAATTGGTGTCTGTTGTCTTTTGATTTTGTGCATTTTTTATTTATGGTTTTAATATGATGCTCAATTTAATTAATGCTCTATAAAATAAAAAATAATTAATTTTAAGTGAAATATTTTCTCAAACCCCCTCTCAGTATTTCTAACAACTGGTATTAGAACAGGTTCCTACACAATCAGTAACCACTGAAGAGATATCATGGAGTACACCAAGAATGGAGGTTTTTTGTATAATGGAAAAACTATGGACTATGGAGTGGAAGGATGCAGGTACATATACTTTCATAGGGATATGATATCTGGAGCACTATTGAAAATCGTTACACAACACCAACATCTCTTCCAAAAGATGAACCATTTAAGAAACTTTATGAGAATTATTTAAAGCCAAGAATGCCATTATGAGTGGACCCTCTGAATTTGTCTATGTTAAGGTGTTAGGCTATAAAAAAGCTAAGGAACTTTGGGAACAAGCTTCAAAAACTATTTGAAGGAGACTCAAAGGTCAAAGAAAAAAACTTCAAATTTACAAAGCACAATTTAAGCAACTTAAGATGAGAGGAGACAAGAGTATTGCAGTTTATTTTCATTGAGTGGATGAAGTAAAAAATTCCCTGGAAGGACTAGGAGAACTTGTAGATAAAAAGGTTATTTTGCAAAAGGTTCTAAGATCTCTTCCAACAATATTTAAGCCTAAGGTTTATGTTCTAGAAGATAGATTACACTTAGAAAAACTCAACATGGATGAGCTACATGGGATTCGTACAACTTATGAAATGAGGACTAGATAGGAAGAGCCTTAACAAGTGAAGTAGCATTCAAGGCCTCAAAGAAGACAAGTAAAAACAAGCAAGAATAAAAACCAAAACCTATTCAAAGAAACAACGAGGACTCAAATGAAGAATTAGACAATCGCATGAGGAAGCTCAAGGGAGGAACCAATGAGAACAAAGGTAAGCTCCCTTTAAAATGTTTTAATTATGGAATAATAGGTCACTTTGCTTCAAAATTCCCCTATGCTACACATTTTGATAGTGGTGAAGAAGATGAAGCTCCCAAGAGAAAGAAAAATAAAAAAGGGAATAGTAAATAAAGCAAAAATAAAATCCCTAAGAGAAGCTTATACTCTAAGGAATATAGCTATGTATTTGACATTGATAGCAATAGTGATAGTGATTCAGAATAGGTGTTATTTATGGCATTCAAAAATCAAGATGTCTCTGAGGATGAAGAAAATATGGAAGGAGAAGTAGGCCGGGGCGGTTAGTTGATAAGTGCTCTTGATGATTTGTATGTAGAAAGGAAAATTTTCAAGAAATTGCAAAAGGAATTGAGTAAATTAAAAAAAACATATGATGACTCTTAAAATATCATTATCAATTTGAAAATGAAATTAGAAGAAGTGAAGAAGATTGAAGAAGCACTCAACAAAGAATTGGAAGAAAACTCCAAGATAAGAGAAAGAGTGGAAGCAAAAATAGTCTCCTTCCAAAAGGAAGCCTAGAAGAAAAGTGTTCAACAAAACCTCATAAACAACTCAAGAATATTGTGGGAGATCATAGGTAATCAAAATTCATGTGACGAAAAAACTGGATTAGGTTATAATACAAACTTTGTAAAGAGGTCAAGCTCCACGATAGGAAAGGAGGATGAACTTAAAATTTATGTCGAAGTCGTCGATGAATCAACTAGGAAGAAACAATCATTTTTAATTCAAGATCATCCATCTAGAAATATTCCCAAGAAACAACCAACTAACAACCCACGGGAAGGTTAATGGAGAAGTGCACCACCAAGAAGATTCTCTTCCTCTAGGTATCAAACTATTTTCTTGGTGTTTTTTTATTCTTGCAACAATTTTGGGTACAAAGTTGTGAATTTCAATGCTAGAAACAAGAGAACCTATTAAAACCATTCTCAAAATAACTATGTCAAAAGACCACATGAAGATCACAATAAAAAATCCAACAGTTTTTCATTACTTAACAATGAAGTAGAATGCCACAAGCATAATAATTTTGGACATATAACACAATACTATTGGAAGAGTGCTCCTTTGAAAGAGTCAAAGCCATAATCCAATGCTCCTTCAAAAGTATGGAACAGAAAAGAGGAGATATGCATCCTTATGTTCATTGCAAAATGAAAGAAACATTAATGGTTAGTTTACAGTGGTTGTTCAAATCATATGACAAGAGATAAGGACATATTTATAGACTTGCAAAAGAACAAATATGGAATGTTATCTTTTGGAAATGATGGATCATCCAAAGGTTTGGGAAAAGGCACAATTAAGCTTGGAGGTAAAGGTGCCAAGGTAGAAAATTTCTTGCTCATTGAGAATTTGAATCATAGTTTGTTGAGCATGAGTCAGATGTGTGACCATGGCCACAAAATTCTTTTTGACTCAAAAAAGAGTGAAATAAGAAATAAAAATATAGGTAAAGTGGTGGCTACAACATCTGAGGGACATAATAACTTATATTATGTAGAATAAATTGGAAAGGAAACATGTTTCATAGGAAAGGAAGATTAAAGTTGGCTTTGGCACGAAAGAAAGGGTCACATTTACTTTGACAACCTTTCCAAGGTCAGCAAGGAGGAAGGAGTCAAAGAAATACCTAAAATTGCAAAGAAAGAAAATGCCATATGCAAACATTATCGACATGGCAAGTAGACCAGGGTTGAATATAATACCAAGGAACATTCTACCTCAAAGCCATTGGAGCTAGTGAACATTGACTTATGTGGACCCATGAGAACTAATGGGTTGAAAGGTGAGCTTTAATTCATATTGTTTATTGATGATTATACTTGAATGACAACTATCAGTTACATAAAGAAGAAGTTAGAAGCCTTTAAGAATTTCAATATATACAAATAAATGGTTGAAAATGAATTGATATCAAAATAAAGTGCTTAATATCAAACAACGGAGGTGAATTTACATCTAAGTAATTTCAACATTGTTGTGAAGAACATGGCATAAAAGGAAAGTTCTCGGCAGCTAGGACACCTCAAAAAAATATAATCGCAAAAAGGAAGAACAAGATTGTAGTTGAAATGGCCAGGAACATGTTGAGTGACTCAAAATTAAGAAATATAGTTTGGGTTCAAGTAGTGGAAGTTGCAGTTCATATTCTTACAAAGGAATGCTTAGGAGTAACATTGAAAAAACCCCTTATGAGTTATGGAAATGAATACCAACCAATTTCAAGCACTTCAAGGTCTTTTGGAGTAAATGCTACCTAAACAATGATGACTCGAAGATTGGCAAGTTAGATTCCCAGGTAAACGAAGGCATATTTGTTGGGTACTCCACCAAAATAAAGGCATACGACTGTTACAATCTGAGTCTCAACAAAATAGTGGAAATAATCAATGTGACATTTGATGAAGATTGTAGGACACGAGCAGAATAAGAAATCTAAGAACCAAGGAAAGACGTGAAGGTGAAGAAAAAACAACCAGAGGAACCAGGAAAATGGAAAGGAGAAAATAACCAATAAGCCACTCAAGCACCTTCAATATCACCTAAGAAATGGTACCAGAAAAATTACCTATCAAAACAGATAATTAGAGACATAGATGCAGGAATTAAAACCAGCAGAAGGCAACAATCACATGTGGTAGAATACATTTTTCCTTATTATCCATCTTTGCACCTAATGGCTTTAATGAAGCTAGCAATGATGAACATTGGGTCAAGGCCATGAATGAAGAACTTGATCATATTGAAAAGAATGAAACATGGGAACTAGTGCCAAGACCAAAGGACAAAAATGGCATAGCATTAAAAGGAAAACACCTTCTAGCTGAGGTTATAATGAAGGTTTTTAGTGTTATAAAATTTGCAAAAATTGTCAAAAAAAAGCATCCACTAAAACATTTTTTTGCGATAATATGGGTAAAATAGTTATCTTAGTGGATAATATGGGTGGTCGGAGGCTTTTTTTTTTCGGTGCGCTACATATAAAAACTCACCAAGCTACATACATAACTAGAAGAACAGAGTCGTTGAATCCAAAGTACATCTACCGCATTAGTGCTAATAGATAATAATAAACAAAATGAGGTGTTCGTGCAAGAAACGAGACCGAGACATGCAAAAAATAATTGTTGTGTCAGTGCTATTGTTGAAACTTGCAACGTTGATGCATATAGTTTGTATAAACACCTAGGCGCATTAGTGATATTAAGAGGACCGGTGTTGTTACATTTCATAATGCACTAGTTCTAATAGATAAAAAAAATCCTCAGGGCATTTGTGTGAGGAATAACACTAGAGCATGACAAAAATAATAGCATTCACGGCGCTTTTGTTTAAATGTGCAGCGTCAATGCGTACCATTTGTATAAATGCACTGGTGTGTTTGTTATATAAAAGGACCGGTGTTGTTAATTTTAATAATGCACTAGGGCTGGAAATAATATTTTGTAGGACCATGATATTAGTTCTATGAAAGCACTGATTTGTTAAGGACTACAATGCATCTGGACGTTAATTACAAACAATACCAGTGCTTGAAGAGTTAACGCCCTAGTCTTGTAGTTTTCCGAAAAGGCATCGATCATGCAAAATGATGTCATCGCAGTGCTTTTATATAACATAACGCACCATTGCATTTTTATGTTATGGATGCACCTACTTTTTTGTATGATATTTTCTCTTTTTTGAAAACATCGAATTGTGACAATACAATTATTGTAATTTTTTAAATCTGTTATTCATTAACATATCGATATATATATTATAACAATATTCATATAAATTAAAAATTTGATTAGTGCATTTCTATATGATGTTTGGATTAATTTGGTATATTATCATATTTCACATCTCTTCATTATAATATTTAATCATCCATATATTTAATAGGTGGTGTAACATTTCACAACGACATTGGATAACACAATAAAATAAATTAAAATGTATCTTATTATATATCAATAAGATACTTTGTGTCATACAAAATGGGATTGTTATTGGTAACCCCTTGTCTTTCAATTGGAACGCTATGTCCATTACATTAAACAAAATATCTAATTTTCACAGACAATTATTTCAAAAAATACAACAGGTTACATTGATATCCAAATAGATCATCATTCTTTGTTGGAACCGTTGTCGGTGCTCAAGCTACTTTCATGACTTGTGTTATTTGGAGGAAAGTTTTGTTCACTACATCGATTGTTTTCATATCCTTGAACTTGTTCCCTCTGCAAACATAAAAATAAAGTGTAATGAGTGTATCTGCATTGGTGAGAATAATGAAAATTGAAATAAATAATATACATCAATGTAAATTGAATAAAAATGTAGCATAGCAAAAAGTGACTCATAAATTATGCACATGGTTTCAAAACCAAGTCTCATGACTTGTTGCAACAAGTCTTCTTCTCATGTAGTTCTATACTTTGTTTCCTTCATGTTTTAAACACCAATCGGAGAAGTAAAACAACATAGATACTTACAAATTCCACAATTAGGTTTTTATATGCCAACATATACTCACAACCCTTATTTAACCCAATGTCAATCAATTCTTCTGATGGCTTTTCTTTTTATGTTAATACCTATTTGAAGACATTCAAGGATGGCTATTGTAAAACAACTTAAAATATACAAAAATGAAACATTGAGTTGTTATAAGGAAATATTAACAATTATTCACAAACTTTGAAATCAACCATTTTCTTCCTTGTCATCCTATTTTATGTGTTGAATGAGTTCCATTTTGTTTTCTTTTCAGCAAGAAAATACTTGAAAATCAACACAATGTTAATTTATTTTTTTATATGTACAAAGTCAATAATGATTACATACATTTGAAACATGTTGTTGTTGAGATTACTCCTCTTGTGATGCAATTATGTCTATTTCTTTAACCATCTCCTTGTACACTTTTTTGGACATTCCTACTGGCATGTTTCGCATATCAACTTGTTGATCATTTGGGATTTTCATAATCTTCCTGAAAAAGTAATAAACTATTTTTATATTGATATATGAAAACCAAATATAACAAAATCGATATTAATAAATGAATAGTTTGTAGTAATATATACATATAATTCTAAAAAAATAATTTTAATTAGGAATATTACCTTTTGAATGATTCTTTTTTGTTATTGTATGTTTTTGCTATTGCAAGTCTGACATGTCTCATTAACCATTGCTCTGGAAATGCTTCTTGTATTTTAGTTATAATTTGGTTTTTAGAATCATTGGATTGATTTTTGTATTGTAAGTGGAAAGTATGCCTATATGTTTGTTTCACTATATCCCTCATTGTTTTGTAAAAAGAACCCCCCTTCATTAGTCTCGAACACCACTCCAAATGAGATAAGGACCAATTCATCGCCATTTACATGTTCCATAATTTTTATTTTCTTATAACGGCATTGATTTTTTCATTTGTTGTTGCTCCCTGTAAAAAATTAAACATATATGAATTAATAGATTGTTTGAAACATGTTATCTAATATTCTTAAGTATGATATTAATGAAAAATCAATTAAAAAAAAAAAACTGATATTGAATAGTATTTTTTCATTCACTTCATTCATCCTTCTACAATTTTTTTATCAAGATTTTACGCTCTTCTGCACTTATATTAGAAATAATCTTATTTACCTTCCTCATTTTTTGGCTTTGCATGACACACACCAACCAATACATATTAGTTAAACTTATATATAGTTCAAACATATTAATTTTGTAAAGAATTTATAAAGAACTTGTCTTCTACATTTTTCTGATGTGCTATCATTGTGTCGATTAGTGTTTTTGTTACTTGACTCCTTATGAGGCAATTTTTATCAATATTCAATATGTATCATTCAAAACATAAGACATTAAATATATTTTACAAATAAATCAAATAATTTTCATCCAAAAGGAGTTATGGTGGTGCATTTATCTAAATAAATGCACCGAGCATTTAATTGCTCAACACCATCATGGAAAATTGAATTTTCTATATAATTTTAAATTATAACAGTGCAATTTGTAAGGTTAAATGCACCAATATATTTAATGGTGCTATTTGGAAGAGCCACATCAGTGCATTATATTACACCAGGAGAAACGATGAATAGACTAGATAGAATCAATAGTGTTATAATATATTGTTGTGTTTTATTACACAGGTTGCACTAGTATGTTATATTACACTCGGAGCACTGTGGAACATATTGTCATTTTTTTTTAAGCAGAGAGGACCGACAGGATTTGGATCCAATTCAATAAGTGACTCCCCTACTTTACATGTGACACACCCTATATAGTAAGTACACAATACCATTAAATCTAAAATGTCTAAAATGAAAAACCCTAATTATGAAGTGGTAGAGGAAGATAAATCCTAAGATGAAATTTTGCAGGAAGAAGCAAGGGTTTAAGGTAAATATTGATTTTTTTTTGTTTTTTTATGAATTTTAATTAAATTTAATTAGGAAAAAATATTGTAAAAAAAATTACTAATAAAATCTATTAGTAAATATTTTTTATTTACAAGGTTTTTTATTTTATTTTTTTCTAAATTGTGAATAAATCTAACGGAAATTGTAAAAAAAATTAACAATAAAAATAAAAATATAAAATATCCATGGTTCTAAGTGAATCACCATACATTTCAAAGTTTGGTCTTTCTGCAGTTCCAAAAAAACTTGTTGCTCCACAGTGTGGACCAATATGTCTCTCTTGCAAATGTGATGCAGGGCTGACCGTAGCCTGCAAACCAGGATCTTTTGTCTCTGCTATATACAATTCATCATCATCATTATGCCAAATCAATAATTGACAAATCTACACTATCTCATTTCAACATGTGGCTCAATATCAATTCATATATTATCGATCTCACATCCAACCACTTTCAGCAATTCCATACCTCACAAACATTATTCAAACCAATCTTGTGTATGCGCTTTCAAGATCAGAGTTAAAGATCAATCAAACAAATGCGCCCATACTTTAATTCAAACCGGACAGTTTATTGATACACGGGTTTATATATATATCATATACAAGCCATGAACGCGGCCTGTATTCAACCAACAGCGCATGTGCAAATACTCTGCCCTGCGTAAATATAGATATTATAACCCTGCCCAGACTTCAAATACAGTTTTATATGCACGGTTAAAAAAACATCAATGAACCCACGCACACAGGCAACCATTCATGGCTCGGCGCTCCAATAACTCGTGTTCTCCGCTGATAAACAAATTCATATACACAGTACGCACAGTTACAAAAAAATATATATATCAATGAATTGCGCTCCTCCACAGGGTTTGTAATCGGTTTCAAGGTCACGATGCTCTCAATGTAAACCACAGTCCGCTGTCCAAATAAGAACCCACGCACTTCTACCAGTCTACCATTCTGAACGCACAGCATTTCAATTTACCACAAGCATACAATACGATGACTATGGAAATAACAACACACAGCATATTAATACTTCTGTCGTTTCAATACCAAACCAGGTTTTTTATATGGGCCGCATAGAAGATATTACACAGTCATTATACAGAAATGCGCCTCCCATTCGTTCATAATCCAGGACAGCGTTTTTTTCCATTGAAGAGCCGCCACTCCACTCTCTCTTCGATGACATGAGAGCTCAGTTGCAGCTTTATTTATAATAATATTGGATACATGCATAGGAATAAATCAGGCTTAGGAAAAGCAAGCTTTTTCTTTTTTCTTTATACAGTCATTTAAAGCTTGAAGCTTTTCTCCATTCTTATCCTAATTTAACTGGAAAAACATAGCAATCCTATCCCAAACAACAAAATACTAAAAATTATCACAACCCTCTTTATTCTATATTTACAAATGGAAACGGGCTTGATGCTCCTGCATCATACACCCAACCTTAAAATTAATCATGATCTCCTGATCATGTGCCTGGATCCCATACTTTGTGCTGCAAGTTTCCATGCACTATTGCTCGCTGCTTTTCTCCCGTTTTCCACACTTTATGTTGCATCTCTCCACTGGTTGCACTTTCACAATCTATCCATGTTTTCCGCTGAGATGCTTTCAACATGATTCTTCTAATAAGCTCAATTTCTTTGTCCAGCAAACTTTCTCCAGCTTCTTCAGTAAGACCTGTACTCACAAAACAATTGTTAGAATAAAAATCACAAGGCATCAGTGCCTCTTCTGCTGCCATCACTTTTGTTTGAGCTGTCACTATGGATGTTGCTGCCTCCCAATCTTCCTGTCCCTCTGCAACATCTTCTCCGAGAATGCATCTGTATTCTGGTTCATAAACCTCTTTATTTTCATTCATTTCTGCCTTTATATTCTGAATTCTTATCCTCTGTACTTCTAGTTTCTTCTCCAAAACATTTAACTCCTGCCATAAACCTGTCATCTCCTTTGAAAAGATTTCTGTACAATCTTCAATACTTTCACAATCCCAGCTTTCTGTTGTTACCATCTCATCACCTGCATATAAACTCTCACTTTGCACAAAATGTTCAACAGTATCAACTGTTACCTCCCTTAGCTGCGCTTCATCCATAAGCACTTCTTCTTGTGCTGTAACAGTTTCACAAGATGGCACATCCTCCTCAGTAAAACCTGTCATCACATCACAATTGTCAGGTACAAAAATACACGGTTTTACATTATCCAGCTGATCTGGATTTACCCAATAACTCAAGAAATCATCAATGATTTTGTCCTCTTCTGTTTCATCAATGGTAACCTCCTCTGCACCTACAAACATACACAACTCATCAGATTTAAAACCACAAGACTTTTTAGTCTTGACTGCTTTCTTGAGCACTTTCCTTTTAACATATCTGCATGTGGGATTTTCAACCTCCAACTCTGGCGCAAGAACTCTAAGTCCCTTTCTCACCAAGGCAATCAGAATTTGCCTCAACCTCCTCTGCAGTTGTCGCCAGATCACTCTCTTTCGCTTCAGTGGAAAGAGCCATTTTCCTTTCTGCTTTTCCTGCTCTTGCAGCCGTTCTTCC
>APFE030608820.1:74598-86535 GCA_000404065.3 Pinus taeda | reverse complement strand
AGCTGAGGCGGGCATTCCCATGCTCAGCTTTATAAATTCATTTTCATGTACATAGGATAGACAACCGTCTGTGTGGCAGACTGATGATTCTGATAGAGCCATCATCCTTTGATTCAGATAATCATCTGTGTAGCAATGATGTACATTTGATGTCTTTACTCTCCTGAGTATATCGCAGCCCAGATGGATGAAACTAGATCTGGGGTCTTCAAACTCGTCCAATCTTCGCCCGAAGTACAAGTCGATCCATGTGAAAACTGTTCTGGAGTCGAACATGGAAAGACATCGCCTGATTACCAGCCAATGATGTAAGCTGTTAACAGGTGCGAGAGGAATCACCGATAATGATGATGACCCTCAAGGTACTATAGTACAAATCGCGTGGTGTGAAAATGGGACTTGGCGTCGAACACCATGCAAAATCTTTCGGTCGAAGGCTATTGATGTAAACCTGTCCACGGAAGTGAGAAACTTGCTATTGAGGCATGCAAGCTTCAAAGTACTGAAAGGGTTCTTCCTAGGTCGACTTCTTGGATAATGAGCTGTCGTTGACAAGAAGTGACCTGTCATAGGAGGGCCTTAATGAATCTCACATCTACGACATGGAACGGAGCAAATGATTTTTTGGAGGTGAAAACGATCTGATGATACAGGGTTCAGGGTGGTGGTCATGAAAGAATGAAGCGTGAAGGTATTGCAGCGGATGAAACACAAGCTTGGTTGGTGAATTCTCTGATCGACTTCTTTTGAACATGTCGGCGACACTAAAATGGATTGGTAGCGTTAACCCCAAAGATGGATGGTGTGACGAACCAATGGTAGTATGACCAGTGAACAGAATAACCCAACCCGACTCAATCATGGTGATGGAGTGAAAGTGTCATGTTCAAGAGAGACTCGCTACCAATAAATTTTCTTCGAGTTTTCTTCCCAATTTTCCCCAATCATTGCTGACCAGTACCTCTTTATTTTTATCAATCTTGAGGAGGATAACATATGCTTGTTCTATAATTTGCCCTTCAGGAAAACCTGTTGCTATGTTTTAATGAGCCTAGCAACACTGAAACTCATTCTTGTCTCTATGGACAAGTTTGTCGCTATTGGTTTTAGCGAGTTTAACGACAAAGAAAACTCGGTCCTTTTTCAATTTTAGAGAGTCTGAAAAGGGATGGAAAGGAAACTCCAATAATCCTTTTTCGTCATATAATCCCTTAAGTCCGAAAAAGTATAGAATAATATGAAAGCGATGAATTTTTTATAGTTTTAACGAGCCGAACAAGACAAGCGCTCGATATTTTTGTGTAATAATCCCTCAGGTCCAAAAAGATTAAAATCTAGAGGAGGGATAGCACTTCTGATAGATTTAACGAGCTGGAGAGGCCAATTTCTCGGCAATATTTTCATATTTTACAAGTCAGATGAAAAGAGCTTAAAGGAGACTCATTTTTTGAGGAACGAGTGATATGTTCGGGTAGATACTAATTCCAGGTAAGGTTTAGAATTTTCCAATCATGGTAGTGTCACAAGGATGGCTAACAGAATCACTCGTCACAGTTCTTCCTCAAAAGACTAAACAATCAAATGGAGGCGTATGATCAACTAAAACAGAGTGGAGGTGATGGTAAGAACACGACCAGAGCTCAAAAGCTAATGATAATGCATTCGCAATGGTTATTTACCAGAGGTTGGTTCATTTTTTAATGAGCTTAAACTCTGGGGGAACATTTTCTCATTGCTTAGGTTTAATTTTTAATGAGCTTGAACTTCGCATAAAAATTGCTCATGCCAGTCGTATGATAAGGATGTCTCATCGATAGATTCCATTTTTATGGAGCTTTCACCATTCAAAGCTTTGCTCCGCTGCCTTTCACATGCAAGCTAGGAACGACCAATTACTGTCCTAGGGGTTAGTCAACCACTAAGGTTAGGTAGGGAAATTCTCCCTTTACTTTGCTAGTGCCATTTGGCTCCCACAAAGGTGAACGGTCGATTTGACCACTCACCTAACTTAAGCAGTTGAAGTTAGCAAAAATTATGGAGTTAGCGTTGCGCTAGTCGCTTTTCACTTGCGCATAAAAGGTTTGCATGCCCCCAGGTATAGTGAAGTAGATTTTCCAGGTTACCATATGAAAGTTCTCACATTTTCAAGATAGTTTCCATCCACGTAGCAGACAGAAACACTTCCCGGCTTAGTCCATTTGAACAAAGGTGATTCTAGCTCCAACCACCTAACCTTAACGAGGGAATCTTATTCCAGTCTAATCCCATTTTCCTAAATGGACGGGTGTCACACTAGTCATATATCCTTCGGGGAAACCTACCCTATACCCAAAGTTTCCCTACTGAAGCAGACCAGGGTGCATGCCCCCTAGGTTTTAGTCATGGCCACCGAATTACTCACGCTCTTCGAGTGGATGGACTGGAGATTGATGAGACATTCCTTGCATGAAAAGACCAGTTAGGGATGCCATTTGACTATTAGTTATGTATGAGCCTGGGAATGAAAGCTGGTCTACGAGCTGGACCACTCGGCCTTCATGCGGAAAACACATTACTCGAAAGAGTGAGGAGACAATGGCTCCCATGCTATAAATATAGTCACGTCCAAGGAGTATATTGTAATCTAAAGGTCCTTGGACTACCATTACGTTCAGATACACGGTTTTCCCTCTCAAAGTTATAGGCAAACTTGGAAGGATCCCTAATAGTCGACTAGTTCCTTTGTCGAAGCCTGTTAGATTTTGCATCTCAGGCAGAAATGATGGCAAACCAAGCACTTTCCAAGCAGTCGAGGAAAGGATACTCACAGAAACCCCTTCATCTATGATGGTATTGACCATGACCATTCTGTAAGCTTGTACAATGATTCGGAATGGTACATTAGATGGTAAACGGGGTCTACCTAGTAGATTCCAATCAAAGGAAACAACTAGGTAGCTTGAAGGTGGGACCGAATAAATGGCCGGATATGACCCTGGTGAACTTCCTTCCTATGGTAAAGGAACAGGTAGATTGCCGCCATGTTCATCGGAGTCTGTGTTTATGAAAATAATTTGAACGGTTTCATTCTCATTCTCTTTAGTGATTGTATCATCTGAAGATGGACCTTCCGGTTTCAGTCGGGTTTCCAACTAGCGACAGACTCGGCAAGAGTTTCTTGTACCCAAGAGGAAGCCGTAGCAGTGAAGCAAGGCAGTTATCCAAGACTCTTTTAGCTTCATCCAGGAAGGGACAGCGGTGGACGGCATGATTGCCTTCATACAGTTTGCAAGGAAATTTACATTTTCCTTTCTATCCAGAGACTTCATTTTCACTTGTTGACGGTGTACTCTCAACATGATCATCAGAGGTTTATGACACCGGATTGCAAAAATGAGGAGACCAGTCCCTTAAGATCCGAGGGATGCAAGGACAATCTCAATGATAGTGGTCCCCTTTGCAAATTACACATGGAGATTTGGGTTTGGACAGTGCAGTGTGTGGATTTTCGCTAGATGATGCACAGTTGCCCCTTTTTGCCTTTGGCTCCTTCTTTTTCTTCTACTTCTCCTTCCCTTTCTTCTTCTTCTCAGTTACTTGGTTTTTAGCTTTACCAGCTTTACCAAGCGAAGAGGAAGGAGGGGAGGGAGAAAGAAGCGAAGTAGAAGGTTGGGGGGTAACTCTAGTGTCATCTAGTTGCTTACTTGATTGCTCAGGAATCACAGTGGTTTGAACGACAGAGGTCGAGAACAGCCATATTGCCAAGTCTATTGTTAGTCCTAGGAGGGATAATGTGGCCATATGAGGTGCACCAACATCTCCCTAAGAGGAGAAAGGACTAGGATTTCCCTCAAGGGGAAATCCTTGGTTGGTGGACTCCATTTTTCTCAACCTAAGACCAACGAGGGAACAGTGACATTATTCTGATTAAAATAAATTTTAGACGCTTTGACACAACTTGCTTTTTCAATTTTTAAGAGTCGAGAAAAAGATAAAGATGACTCTAGTCGCCTTCAATTTTTAATGAGCTCGAAGTGACAAGTTCTCAGATGGACCTTTTCCTTTAAGGAGTCTGAAAAGGAATGAAAGAGACTACTCTGGAAATATAGACAGAGGGATTACCAAACCAATCGCAAAACTGCAGAATACTTTTTTATGGTACGGCAGTCAATCTTCCCGAATGTTGTGTTCAGTGCATTGCGATCGATAGGGTGGCAGACATGGCTTCCTAATGATAAAGGATATAGCCTATTGTGGTCTCCCAATATATACTCGACGGTACATGGGAGCACAAATCTGTACTGACACTTATCGTCTCAAAGAGGAGGAGTCACCCAACCTACAATTAAAGCGATAGTTACCAGGCTTTACGATGCCAGAATACATCTCTAGCCTAGACTTCTAAATGTTGTGCATTAGGTTCCAAAGCATTTTTATGTTCATTGAATTTATTTTACAGATGATCTTTCTTAAGAACTTTTCCTTTCAGGTTCACCGCGTGATGTAGATATACAATTCCTAAAATGCAATCTAGGATGATAAACAATCATTTAATCTTCTTTTTGCAATGAAAATCCTAGCTACTAAGGAAAGAGTATTGGGATTCTTTCAACATAGAGCAGAGAGCACACACTAGATGCACTATCCTAAATCCAAATCAAGCACTCTAAATGCAAATGCACATGCATGTATTTGTTTTCGCTTTCTTAATGTGTGAATGACAAAAATAATGTTAAGTACAAATTTGAATCGTTTCAAACGACATTACTAACAATTTTCTCTTCAAAAGATGAAAGGAAGATAATGACGACACTTTGCGATTTTGAATTGAAAACTACTTTCAACACTTGAAAAACTATTAATTCAAATCAAATATAAGTAACAATGTAATCGACCATGAAGAACAATAGGATTATTTTCTCTGGCTGAAAACGACATTTGTGACACTTCCAAATCAAAAGACGACAGTTTGATTACGCTACTTCTTTGTAAAGGAGAACTGTAAATGGCGAACAATACATAAAAAAAACTACAGTTCTTTGTACTATGGAGGCTGAATCGTGCAAAGGAAGGGAGTTTCCACATTAGCATACTGATCACAAACAGCAAAACTCTTAAATAAAGCTGAAGAGAGTGAACAAAAAACCAAAATCTAGAAGCAGAAGAGGTCTTATCTAATCATCGCACCTGTAACACAGGGAAAGAGCGATGCATCTCACCTACTACACACAGGAGGTGCAATGCATCTAGATTCCCAAGAGGAGAAGGTGCGATGGTTTAGGGAGGAGACTTCAACTGGGTTCTTGGTCACAGTTTGCAACTTAGTTCAGGGATTTGGGCCGAGCCAATGATAGTCAGTAAATACAAATCACAGGGGCTGATCTAATTAGGCTACTTGAGCCACCAACAAGGCAAATAGGATGTTTGCAAATTAATTGTTCAGTTTATAAAAAAAACCCGGAGATAGACTGAAGCAGCATTGATCTATTTTGCACTTGCATAGCAAATGCAGTTCGAAGGCTAGCTAGCTTGACTTTAGGCTCCATCTGTAAGTTTATAAAGCAAACAAATATAGACAAGCAAACAAGTTATTCGCTCCCTAGCGGAGTCGCCATTTTGTTAGAAATATAGTGTCTATGCAGAGCTACTAGTCCCACTAAGACGGGTAGATATCTTAGAAACAAATAGATTAAAGTTATTTTCGTTTTCCTTTACGAGAAGTAGATAGGAGAAGAGCAAAGAATACCAACCTCAATCTTTCGCTCGGTCCCTTGCTTGTTCCCTCTCCTCTTTGACAGATCTTTGCCGCTCTTTCCTTAACCACTCCGCTTCAAAGAGTACCTGTAAATTCAAAGCATCATAATCCCTTCAAAGTATAGAGATCTACAATCATAAACAATATAGGACCATATATATATTGACCACACAGATGCATATATCATCAAACATGAAAAAATGTGGAGGAAAACTTGAATAGCTTTATTGATGTAAAGATTAGAAGAGAGGATTACAACCCATTGATCTGACCCAGCATCATCCTCCCAGCATGAAAGCCCTTCTTCACCTCATGAAAAGCTTAAATCACCCAACACTATGATATTCCACCAGGAAACCAACAGCACTTCCTTACAAGATACAAGATTCCAACCTGTGGATCTCTGGGATGAGGGATCCATATATAGATGATTGCAAGGGGGTGATTCAGCTTCTGGGATTTTGATTAGTGTCTTCTCTCTAATATTTCTTGATTCCACTTGGAGATTGATGATCTCTTACTCATCCCTGGGCGAACTCAGAGAGGCAAGTGTCACAGGAGAAGTTTCTGGAATATTCCATGAATCCACCTTGCAAACTGTCTCTGCCATTTGTCTACTCTCGCCCATTGCACCCTACAGAAGGGCTTTCCAATATGCATCACACTTTTTGCACTGAGCAGGTGAGATGCATCACACCCTTAGCACTGAGCAATCTGTATGGTCCAGTTTTGACTAGTTCTGAGCAGTTTTCTGTGGAGAACTTCTGGGAGATGATGTAATCAGCTGACCTTGTTCCTTTAGGGTATGAAACAACACTTTTAGGGACTCAGAAGCCCTTGGTTTATGGACATATGTGATTGGGGTTGCAGTTCCCAAATATGTCTATAACAAGGTTGTGCATGAATGCAGGTATTGCAGAAGATAAACCATTTTATGGAAATGACTTCAATGAAGTTGAAAATTGCCAGGTAAAGTATGATGATGACTATCTTTCAAATGAAGATCAAGTTGAGTTATTACAGCAAAAGGAGTTCATAAATTCCATGCTTAATGGAGGAAATATATTTCGTAAGGATGAGACAGTTGTGTCTTATGATAAGAAATTTGTTGTTGAAGAAAATAACGAGGAATTGATTTTCCTAAATGATCAAAGGGAGAGTGATGAACAGACATCTAAAACTGTCAAAGAGATGGAGGATCAGAATTTTATTCTAAATGAGAATCAAGAATTAGCGTCAATAACTTATGCTTGTGACAAAGGAGAAGATAGTGAGGATTGTACATAACTTTTGGGAGAAATTCCAGGTGAGATGGTAAATTTGTGGCAGGAGTTAAGCCTTTTCGAGAAAAGGCTAGAAGACCAAAAGGAAAGTGTTCAGGTTGTAAAGTCAGAATTGAACGAGAAAGAAGGAGTTCACTACAGTGGACAGGAACAGAAATAAGTCATTAGAGCATATGGTGTGGAGGAGAGACTAGTTGATAGCCTCATGAATTCTGCTGAGAATTCAAATTAGCATACTAATGTGCTGATAGAGGAGGAGAAAACATAGCAGAAAACTAAATTGGTTCCAAAGGGAGATGAGGCACAGGAGCCTTATGATTTTATTTTAACATGTGTTTTATGAACGCAGGTTTAGTTGCAGATGCTAGAGGAATTTTAGTACAGAAGGACATCCAAATAATAATGAAAGAGGGTAAGGATGAAAGGGAGGCAATCAGAATAAGTGCAGAGGAAGTAAGGAACTAGCAACTACACGGTGGAAGTAATCAACAGCAGTTTGAAGAATTGGTGGGCAGAAGCAGCAACCTAAAGCAGAAGGAAACAAATAGCAGTAAGTGGCAAAGTATGAACCAGTCCAAGGATGTGCTAGACACAGAAATTGAAGAAATGTGGCAGCTAATGATGAAACATGCCATAGGGAGGAAAATGATAGGAGCAGGAAGGATGATCAATCAGAGTATGAACCTGATTGACAAGGAGAGGAAGATAGAGTAGAAAACAACAGACTTACAGCAGCAACAAAGGAGAAAAGCATTTGGGCAACTACAAACTAAAGTTTGGGACCCTGGAGGGCTTATATCAACATATGAAGAACATGATCAGGAGATCATGGAAATTTTCAACTTTGGAAGTCTGATGCAGGAGCATTCAGCCCAAGAAAAAACCATTGTATTCTACTAGACACAAGGGTATTGTGTTTTCAAGGAAGTTGGTTTCCTAAGTGTGAATTAAATGTAATTATTAATGTTTTGAGTGATTTTAATGAGAGAAAATAGAATAGGGAATTAATTGAATATTGTGAGGCATATTTTCAAATGTTCTCGAATATAGGAGAACATGAGAGATTTAGGATGGTTGAGAGGTTGAGGGATTGAGAATTGATTGTCAATCATAGATTAGGAGTTAGTTCATGAATCTATGGATTAGAGAGGAGTTTTAGGAATGAGGAAGAGATTTAGGAATTTTGTTAAGGAATTCATGGATCTAAACCAGAATTGGTTTTAGAATCACTGGGTATAAATGTAAGCCCAAAAGGCAGAGACAGAGGTTAGATAGGTTATATGTTTAAGAAAGACTAGAAAGATAGTAGAGTGTGGTTTTGAAGCCTACGGGAAGATTTGTAAACTAAAGGCCACTGTAAAGAAGAATCAGACCAAGAGACAAAACCCCATTTTGTAATTATGTGTGGATTTATATATATATGTGTAGAGTTTTAATTCCAAGTTGTATAATGCGTGATTGAGTGTTGAATAATAGATTGAGTGCATCAGAGAATTCCACATGTATATTTATGCAGGGAAAGGTGTTGTGAATGCAGAGAAGCGAAGTTCAGTGAATGCACAGAGAGGAAGAGAAGCGGGCGAGATCCCAATTGGAGAACCAAGCAATGTTATGGGATGACTATGATAGAGAAATCACAAAGACAAGTTCAAGCAGGACTTAATTGCACGGCAGTAGGAAGAAACAGTAAGGAACAGGAACCATTATCGAAAACCCAGAACCCATAAGAACTGAAAAAAAGGTGTAAAATCAAAGTAGATAGGTGGATAGAGAAATTATGTAATAATGCTCAGCAACCATCAAATCTGGAAGATCAATGGTTGATATTGAGTCACGGTCGAGGCTTGGAGAATTGTAATGAACGAGCGCGATTGATCGTGGACCATTAGATCGTGGCTAGATCAATGGTCATGATTTAAATCGCAATCGGAAGTCGGAGGCGCCAAGGACCAAAGGTGGTGTTTATCGGTGTTGCGATATCACCGACAGCGATATATCAGCGACCGGAGATATCGGATGATCGGATCGCAATGTTTTATACACGTAGCTTTAAACATGTGATAGGCGATTGGGTGAAGGGCGATAAGAGTGGACCCGATAGGGAAATGAAGCATGGTGAACGACATTTGATGTCCGGGAGATTATATGATCGCATATCGACGGAGGCAGGGAACATGTGTTAATGTAACTGCGGAGGATGTGATTGCCAATAGCGATAAAGGAAAACTTTGGGAATTGTGCATAGGCTGCCTAAAGGCAGAAAAGGTATGTTTTTCAAGTATTTCCCTTTATAAATGGTTTCTGAAGAATTAAACACAGACATAATGGTTTTATGTGTTAAGTCGTATATAGCCAAGGTTAAAAAAGGGGGTTTGTATATATATGTGGCATAGGCATTAACAAAGGTATATGAGGGGTTTTAAGTCCCGATATTAAAGGAATGGAAGGTTTAGAATGTTGAACGGGTCCTGATAAAAGGCTTTAATAATCCCGATAGGAAGGATATATTGGAAGACTTTAATAGAGTCTTATACTAAAACAAGAGGGTGATTTAACTTTCTTTTGGACATTAGGTGGGTTGATTGGTTCCGAAACAATGGAATTGTAAAATGGGGGTCTTAACCATCTTTTGAATTGAAGTTTTGACCTGGTGGAGAGAAGAAATTCCTGGGACGATGGATTATGCATACTTATGCACATTGTGGGTATGCGCAGGGGTAACCCTGCATCAAGTTTTTTAAATTTAACAATAGACTGAATTTTATAAACCAATATTGAATTAGTTAAATTGTGTTTTTGAATAATTTTACTATTAAAAATATTTTATATTAAAAATTTAATGAGCCTACACATTTTTTCTTATTAAGAACTAACTAAATTATTTTAACTTTAATCATTTTTTCCTTGTGAGTATTCGAATATTTTACTAATTAAATTAGATTGAATATCAATGAACTATATAAGCAATAGAAAAATATTTATTTTAATTTTACAATCATAGTTTCAACCATACTAAACTTTGTAATTTATAAAAATATCTTTGTATTTTTTTAAAAGTAAGTCATTCTGCATGCAATTTCATGTATAGAAGTTCGACATGAGTCAACAATACATAATCTATAATAAATATTATTTCATAAAAATAAACATCATGATGATATCCATCTAACAAACATAAACAACATCTAAGATACGCATTCGAATTCACTACCATTATCTAGTTATATACACCTCTAACACATATAAACGTCATTAGCTAGCACACAAATATAATAATATAATAGGGCATCATCATTGTGATCACCTCTAACAAAACTCAAACATTGTAATCTAACATCATCACCACACACATCCTTAAACTAATATAAATCTCATGTCAAATAATTGCTATCACATACACATCTATCTGCAAACACATTAAATGAACATATCTAACATGACCTAACAATATACACATCAACACCAACATACAAATTAAGTACATAAACATGAACAAAATATATATATTATATATATATATATATATATATATATATATATATATATATATATATATATATATTTATATATATATATATATATATATATACAAACAAGTCAAATAACTACATCAAGTCAAATGATTGAAATCAAATATTTGTCGATACAACAGACGTAGAAGTGTAAGTCTAGTCTACAGTAGAAGACGATGGATGGTCAACTACTCCCTCAACGTCTGTTGAACTCAGCTGACTCGGCGGATCGGGAAGAGGTGGCTAGTTTGCAGTAGAAGACAGTGGATGTTTAACTACTGCCTCCACGCAGTTTGTCGAACTCTGAGGTGGAGGAGGAGGTAGTTACTTTGCTCTGTCATGAGAAACATAAAGCATATCCTCTAGCTTTGGCATCTCAACAGCAGGTGACTCATGAGGAGGTGTATTACCAGAAGGATCATCTTCACCCTAACGTCCATGATCCGAAGGGGTGGTACTACTAGAAGCATCATGATCACCACCCTCATCATCATGATCACTACCCTCATCATCATGATCATGATCATCTCCCTCAACATCATCATCACCATCCTCATCTAATGTATATGCCGTTGCATGTTTTTCATCCCTCCTCACTGCAAGTAGCCTAATAACTGTGATAATATGGTGCATAAGATTCATAATCTCACGTGGGAAGTCCCTTAAGAGATCCACAAACCTAGGATCTGCGCTAATATCTTGAGCGCTCACAGGGCAGACTCTTTCATCAATAAAAAATCTGGCTAATTTGTCACAATAGTCCATCTGAAATCACAGACCAGCCCTCTGGCCCAAATGCCCACAACCCCCTGATGATGCACCTCACCCTCTTGGGCCTCGCCCATCTCCTCATCTCCTCCATCCGATGGGGGACGAGGCATGTACCCATCGAATGTGTCGATGTCTACAAAATATATAGTTCAAAACAATAATTAACAACTTCAATATTAAACAGTTTAATAAAACAAGTTCAAGAATGTGCTAGAATAAATTTTATTTTAATTAATTAAAACAAAAAAATGAAATTAGATTAATTTAAATAAAACATTAATATTACCACTATCATCTGGAGGCTTAGATTTTGTGAAGAGGATGTTGGTAAATTGTCTCCAATCAATCCCGCGTACAAAAACACTAACGTGGCACTCGTATGGTCATCCTCACTAGCCAATAGCGTCAATGCCTTGGAAGAAATCCTAACCAAGTATTCTAGAAGACCCCTCTTGGGCATCATTTGCCCCCACATGTTCATCCATACCTCAGTGATCATCCTAGGAGGGTGACAGTCAAATGTAGGCCCCGTCTCTAGAAACCTCTCATAAAATAAACAAAATAGCTCTGAAGCGAAAAGGAAGGTTATCATTCCCTGTATAAATGCATGACATCTATCTAAGGCCATGCAAAATTG
>APFE030608820.1:61717-73381 GCA_000404065.3 Pinus taeda | reverse complement strand
ATTACCTGGACATTTGGTCGTTGGGGAGGCATTGTGGACACGTAATGGAGAAAAATAAATTTTAGCACGATTTGAAAAAATTGGAAAGTTGGGAAATGAACACGGTACATAAGGATGGTGAGCAAGAGAAACATTGATGTCAGGGTGCTTGCGTGAGGAAAGAATGGAGCTAGTGCTTCAAATCTCTCTAGGATTTTAAATGGTAAAAATGAAATTTTCGGTCGAGAAGGTTTTTTATTTCACCCTCCTCCGGTGCATTACGCTAACCGCACCGGTGAGAAATAGATCCAAGAGAGCCACGTTTTTTTACACTAAAAAATATTTCGTGGTGTTTTTTTAGGACGCCTTGGGGAATTCTAATACTGGTACCGCACTGATGCTTTGTCTGACTATAGCACTGCTCTATTTTTAAAAATTAAAAATTGCCTAGCGGTGCTCTTTCGTAGATGCCTCGGGGCATTTTAGTACCTTTACCACACTGGTGCATCATTGGAAAATAGCATTGCATTTTTTTGAAATTTAAAAACTATAGCGATGCTACTTAGTGGTATGCACCATGGCGTTTTACTACTTGAAGGGCATCATTGCTATCAATTATTCAAGCACCGGTGGGTTGTGTTATTTAGCACACCATGTTTTTTTATTTTATAAAAATATTTTTTCCACGATGCACCATGTTATATGCAGCACAAGTGTTTTTATCGATAGTAAAGCACCGATGTGTTTGTATATTGTATACACATCGTCCAAAAACATCTGCTAAAACACATGCCCACCCACCTCTGTTAGTGACCTCCGCTACAAACGGTTTTTTGGGCTACTTTTATATCAGCTTCCGCAAAAACCTCCACTAGAAGGTCTTTACCTTGTTGTGTAGGCACAAAATGGGTCTTCAGGAACAAGATGAATGAATATGGATAGGTTACCAGAATTAAAGTCAAATTGATCTGTAAAGGATATGCACAAGTGGAAGGAATTGATTTCAAAGAGACCTTCACTCTCATGGCCAGAATGGAAGCCATCTGGATGTTCTTGGCCCATTCTTGATTAAGAAAGATCAAAGTATATCAGATGGATGTCAAATCAGCCTTCCTAAATGGAGAATTGGAAGAATAAGTTTACATAGAGTGTCCCTAAGGATTTATCCTTACTGATGAGAAAGAATATGTTTGCAAGTTAAAGAAAGCACTTTGAAGTCTTAAGCAAGCCTCTGGAGCATGGTATGCCCACTTGGACAAATATTTGCAAAAGTAAGGTTTCAGAAGAGGAAGTGGTGACAACAACTTATATATTAAGATTGAATACGATAGATTGACGTTGATAGAAGTATATGTGGAAGATATCATCTTTGGTATTGATTATGACAGCATGAGTAAGAATTTTGTTGGTGACATGCAAAAGGAGTTTGATATGTCCTTACTAGGAGAATTAAAATTCTTCTTGGGACTTCAGGTTTCTCAGGAAGAATATGGAATATTCATCTATCAATCTAAGTACATTGTAAACATGTTGAGGAAATTTTGAATGGAGGATTGCAAACCAATTAGCACTCTTATGACGACAAGATGCAAACTAAGCAAGGACGATGAATCCAAGGAAGTTGACCAGAGATTATATAGATCAATGATTGGTAGTGTACTATATGTGACAATTTCTATACCAAATTTGATGCAGGAAGTTGGACAGGTTGCATGATTTCAAGCAACACCAAAATAATCTCATTTTCTTGTTGTAAAAAGCATATTTAAATGCCTCAAAGGAGAAACTAAATTTGTTTTATGGTATCCTAAAATAAATGAATTAGTTATTACAACTTATATTGATGTAGATTGGGTAGGTTGCATTGATGATCGCAAAATCATTGGTGGAGCATCTTTCTACTTGGGTGGATGTCTTGTGTCTTGGTTGAGTAAAAACAGTCTTCGATCTCCTTATCTACAATGAAAGCATAACATATAGAAGCAACAACATATTGTACTCGAGTCCTCTAGATGAAAAATATGTTGCAAGATCTATAGGTGAAGTTTGATGATGCCATTGTGATGTTCTATGATAACACCAATGCCATAAGTATCTCCAAGAATCTTGTCATGCATTCAAAAAAAAATCAAATATCATTTCTTCTGTGAGCAAGTTTTAGAAGAACATAAAGATAGAATACATTGGCACAAAAGAGAAAATAGTTGACATCTTCACCAAACCGCTACCTCGTGAGACTTTTGAGTATCTTTAACAGAAGCTCAGGATTTTACCAGGTCCACATTGATATTCATCTCTTTCATTTTTTCACATAGGTGGAGAAAGGCATATCATTAGAAGTAAGCAGGCACTTTGTCAGGGGGAATAACCCCTTTTCCAATGATGTTAAAGCGGGAAAGCGCTGCAGGGAAGCAGTTTAGAGGCATGCAGTCAGGGGGAGCATTAATCGTGGGGGGAGTTTGTGTGTTGCCATCAAGGCCAAATGGGGATATTGATGAACTATGGTTGTCATTTATGTCAACCCAAGCAATAGCCAGTGGATCCTCACCTTTAAGGACAAAAATGACAAGGAAATTTAAGGTCTTTTTGGTTAAAGTCACCTTCATTGGATTTTCCTCGTCATGTTGGTTTTGACGGTACGTGGCATGCCATGATAGCCCTCATGGTTTGAGAGATACGCATTTTCAAATATGAAAGCCCCATCTCATGGTCAATAGCCCCAATCTAATTGATGACATGGAAACTTTCCTTTGGCTATGATAATAACTCTCTTCATGAAGAATTAAATTAATGGAAAAAAGATGCTTATGAAAAATTATTTTAAAATTAAAATCTATGAGGGGTTTTGGCTCTAAGGGAATTTGAATTTCAAAATTCAAATTGTCCTCCTATTCAAGTTGACATCATCACAAAGGGGTTTTCACTCCAATTATTTTGAATTTTAAACGTTGGTTTCCCTTCAAAACATAAAGTCAGCTAGCCTCTTATGTGACCCTCCAAAAACTATATAATGGTATTTGTTATCTCTCTGTGAGCATGCATTCAACACTAATCATAAAATTCTAATGCTCTAAAATTTCTTAGCCTTGAGGAGTTCTTGAAGACCTAATGAGGAGGTAGATCTTTGATGGGTTTTTGGTTATGATCTCTTTTTGGATTAAGGGTTTCGTTGGTTCTGATCACCCACTTTCATATATATTTGTGGTTCTTGTAAACCATTGAAGGAGACTTGTGTGATTGTTTTGTCACAAGGACATCATTCAAGGCCATTCAACCTTTCCTTTTGGAGAAAATTGAAATGCATCTATCCTAAGCATTTATGAACGGAATCTAAACTAAAGCATCATGACTATTCGACCCAAGAGAATTTTTATTTTGTAAGAAACAATCTCAACAATATTCATTAACCATATGTGGGAGTCTCAGCCCTCTTTAGGGAAAAAATTCTGAACATTTCCTAGACATGTCAGACTCTTTCTAGGTCTAAATATGTGGTCTAAATCCCTACACTCTTTGTCGCCATGGCTACTTCTTCCAAGAATAATCATTGAGAATTTATGATCAAACAAAAGGATGATTCAAGGGTATCATTTAGTTCTATTTACTTAATTCCTTGTTGGAAGAATCCAAACCTAATTAATCTCAAAGAATCTCTGAACCTCTGAGGCTCAGTTGATATTATTGAGAACAGAAATGAAGCCTTCAAGTTTGAATTTATTTGAAACATCTCTTGCGTTTCTGAAGGACAAATCTAATTGAGTTCGACCTCCATAGTTCAATTCGAGAGTTATGATCTGATCATTTCCTGTGTTATGTTTGATTATTTATCCAATCTATTCCTATACTAATTCAAAGAGTGGATGTTGAAGAGTATCTATGAAGTATGATCTATCTTAACAAATAATATTGAAGCTTATCATTGTAATCTCTGAGAGAAATCATTGTATTGGAATAAGAACTTGCGGTAAGGAATTTGATTGAAGTAGTCAACAATAATAGTGTTTCATCATTGTATCATTGTTGCAATGTGGTTGTGGTTAGGGTTTTCAGACTCCTTTCTCTTGATATTTGTATTAGTCTGGCAGTTACATCATTTTCATTATGCAGTAGTAAGGTCATTCTCATTTTGCAACAGTAAGAATCAGGAACAATTGTTTAATAGTGAGGGTTTCATCATCATGACCTTCTTGCAGCAGTGTGTCCTTGCAGTGAGATGTTGATTGGCTCTGAAATTGAACAAAACAGTGCATTGAAGGTATCCAGTATTAAGGGTTTGTTATTTGTTCTACAATAAGGGTGTTTTTCGTTGTTCAGTATTGAAGTAGTTGGGCTTCACAATAATATCATTTATGCAACAATTTGAAAGGGTGTCTTGTCCTCTTCCAGCAGGTTGAAATGGTTTCTAAGTCTCATTGGTCATATGAAGTTTATCAGCAGTAAGGGTTTTTTTTTGGGTTTCAGTGTTATATCATTTACAGCAATTTATTCATTGTAAGTGAGTCATTATCCCTAGTACAAGATCCCATAATAGTTGGTATATTTACTATCATTTTTAGGGTGGTTGGGTGGTGCTAAGTAGGTGATTGAAGTCGCCTTCAGGTTGTATCCTGAAAAACTTTAGGGTGGCAGGGTAATGCTAGGGAAAGTTGGAGCTTGCAAGGGAGTTGAAGCATCCTATCAGTAGCAGCTGATAAAACCAAGGCGTTGGAGTGTCCTTCCAGTTGGAGATGGAAAATTGAATTCTTTTATAGAGTACTAGGGGGTTGGGGCTTCCTTTTCAGCTTGAGCTAAAGTATTTATGTACTCATAAAATTATTAGAGAAGTGTTTGATGGTTTTTCTCCCGGAAGGGTTTCCACCTAAAAATTTGTTGTCTACTGTATTTTGATTTTGAGCACTATTGGTTTTTTATTTTGATCTGATGTTGGAGTTAATTAATGTAACTCTGTAAAAGAAAATTTAACTAATTGTAAGTGAAATATTGATTCAACCCCCTCTCAGTATTTCCAACAGTAATCATCAAACAAAAGATAAGATTAATCGAAGAAACTTTAGACCATCACTGGTGTAAAGGGGTTTACAAAGTAGAGTTCTCTTGTGACAAAAATTATATTAGAGAAACTAGAAAATCATTTAAGATAAGAATTAAATAGCATGTTGTTGATATCAGGAATGAGTGCACACACACCTCAATTTCAACCAAGAATTCAAGTGAAACAAAGCACCATGTGTCCCTAAAGAATACCAAAATCCTAACTAAAAAGGATCCTAATAACCTCAATAGAGATGGAAGCTCAAAGATCAATGAGAATTGGTTTCCATCAATCCACAATAATAATAAAAAAACCAAATATGTTGAGTAGGTTTGTTCTTATTTGTGTAATATTTCTCCCTTTTCCATAACTATTTTTTTGCTTCTTTAGAATTTTTCTTCTTAATCTAATTTTTCTTTTCTTAATATATATATAATGGTTTTAATTTTGCTTTTGTTTTCTTGCTTTTATTCTCTGTATCCTACTTAATTATTAACTATTTTTTTCTTTTCTTTCATTTTTCTTATTTGTTAGCATTATTTTAATTTGATACTAATTTTTTCTTTTCTTTCATTTTTTTTATTTCTTAGTATTATTTTAATTTAATATCATTAATTCTTTGATATAATGCGTTTCTCTAATAATAATAATTATAATATAAGGAATTGCTTATTTAATACCATATTAAAACTCGTTTTAGCGGATGTCTTTTGTACATGTTCCATGAAAAATCCAATTCAAAACCTTTTTGTATTCTCATAAAGTTTAAAGGGAGGTTGAAAAGTTTCTTGGTTTTGATCATTTGTGGAACTCACTGCTTTAACTTTTTCTGTCTTTTTTTTTTCTTTCTTTTCCTTTGTATTCTTTTCTCCTTTAGTTTGCCAAATTTTTATTATACCATTCCATATATTACTAGGTTTAAATTACATTAATCTTTAATATTATTGTTTTTTCTTTTTTATTAAATTTTCATTAAGTTTTATTTTTTTAAGTGGTTAGTATAGCATTTTATTTATTTAATTTTGTACTCAATTTTTAATGATCTTATTACTTTTTGATGCAAGTGCATTTAATCTGGGCCAATTGTTTATTAAAAGAGTTAGTTTGTAAAGTGATGATTAAATTAATTATTGTATTTTTCTATAGTTTTTAAGAAAGAATGATAATTCTTGTAAATAGGAGAAGATTCTAGAGTATTCTGGAAGTTTTGAGCGGATTATGGATTAGTTAGCTCTTATCTAGGGCTAAGGGATTAGATGAGAGATTTTATGGATTAGGAGAAATATTTTGGGAGTTTGTTGAGGGATCTAGAACCTATTTGAGTTCTAATCGATTTGTATAAATTGAGGAGAGCCTAAGAGGTAGATGTGTGTGAGTGAGTGTGAGGAATGAGAGGCCATAACTATACTATTATTTCTCTTGTAAATATTTTCTTGATTAATTAATCATTTTGTTGAGAATTTTTGTAAATATTTTCTTGATTAATTAATCATTTTGTTGAGGATTTTTAATCATTTTGTTGAGGATTTTTATATGGATATACTTGGTGTGAGTTTCAATTTAATTTGATTGTTTTTGTGAAAACCTACGGTTAGAGACCTGCATCAAATGTTTGGTATCAGAGCTTGTGAGATTTCTGTGTATTTGTCTGTGTTATTGTGTTTGTAAGATTGTTGTGGTTGAGTTGATCGTCGGTGAGACGAGCACAATATTCTATCCATAAAGAAGATATTGTATCACTATTTGAAGGATGTTGAGAAAAGCGTACTTGTATTGCTGCCCATGGAGAATCTTGGTCCTGCGCATTTGCCACTGTGTGAGGAAATTGTCGTACGATCCATCCCAGAGTAAAGTCGGGGACCGGAGAACCTTGTTGATTATCAACTTAAATATTGTCGTTGTGAATATGTTTTGGAGAACTTTCTCTTTGGCGACCTAGTTAAAGAGGGTTGTCCTTGTTAATCATTAAAGATCGAAACATTTTATTAGATTAGCAGTGAAGCCATTTCTGGAAAAAAGTTTCATCAATGTTGTTTTCTACTGTCTACGAAATTCACTCTTCATCCAACACGATTATGATTGTGTTTTTAGGTCAATTTGGACCGCATCGAATTTGGACTTTGAGCCTGACATCAATCTAAGTCCAAAGGAATGTGAGGCAGTTGAATGCCTCTCAGCTATGGACTTTGATCCTGCCCATGTTTGAGCCTTCCCTGTTAATTTGGACTGCTTCGAGGTCTATACATTACATTTCTGGTTGGTGGTCAACAAATAGTTGTGAATAAGGTTCGAGTATTTTGTGCCAAGACATGGATGTCAAGTTAGAAATAATGAAGAAATGGTTATGTGGTTGTAACGTTACCTCTTACTTTAGGAGTTGTTCCTAGAATTTAGGAGGTTGGTTTCAACTACCTATTTTTCAGTCATGTATTTAATATGTAATATTCATTCACTGTGAGTATTGAGTGAACGAGAGAGAGAGTCTCCTCCTTGTATGAGTGCAGTCTCCAGGTGATGTACACACCTGTGAGCTGCAACTCCTTCTGATTAATTCAAGTTTCATTATTTTTTATCTTGGTATCAGAGCTTAGGGTAGAGGTATCCTTAACTTTTGTTTTCTTTGTTTTTTCTGGGATGTATCACTAGTTGCACATCTGTACATGTAGAGATAGCTGTGTGATCAGGTGGACCTGCAGTAACACCTGAAGCGAAAAAGGCGTCAGATGACTAATCATCTCTAAGCCGAAGGAAGGGTTGGAGCGAAAACTCGGAGCGGAATTTTTTTTTAGAAGGTGCAGTGATTGGCGCGGATTTTTCAAGAACAGTCGCGCTACTGGCGCGGGTATTGAGCTGAAAATCGCGCCAGAGAAAAGAGAGACCAAATTGGCGCGGATCCGTGGTCTATAAGCGCACCAATTATCCTGCACATCGCGAATTTTAATTTTCCGGGATTAGCACGGATTCGGCGTTGATTGGAGCGCCAGCCCTTTCTCTCTGAAGATCTGCAATTTTTTGTTGCAGATCAGCAGAGGCCCGGTGGAGGCACGTGGAGATTCTGCTCGGTGGCAGCAGATTTGATTTGCCCAGTGGTGGCGAATCGAGATCCTTGATCAGCTCGGTGGCAGCAGATCGGATCTGCCCGGTGATGGCGAAGTGAGATCCTTGATCAGCTCGGTGGTAGCAGATCGGATCTGCCCGGTGGTGGCGAAGTGAGATCCTTGATCAGCTCAGTGGTAGCAGATCGGATCTGCCCGGTGGTGGCGAAGTGAGATCCTTGATCAGCTCGGTGGTAGCAGATCGGATCTGCCCGGTGGTGGCTAAGTGAAGTCCGTGATCTGTTCAGTGGCAGCAGATCGGACTTGCCCGGTGGTGGCAGACTTAAGTGTTCAGTTGGGCGAAAATGAACAACAGTTTGGAATCATACCTCCACGAGTCTCGCAAGCTCGATGGAACGAATTTTTCCAACTGGAAGTTAAAAATGCAAACCTTGCTGGAGAGTGCGAACGCATGGTCGATCGTCTTGGGAAATGAACAGAGAGCCGGAAATACAACCCAAGAATAGGACTGGGATAAGAGAGAAACAAAGGCAAAAGTAATACTGAAGATGTCTGTCAAAGACAACATTATCCCTCATATTCGAGACTGCAAGTCGGTCGCGGACATTTGGAATACGATCAAGGGTCTGTAAGAGACACAGAACTCAAATCATGTTCTAGCACTCAAAGGGAAATTGTTTGCATTAAGGATGGGCGAGAATGAATCAGTTGGTGGATTCATGGCCAGAGTTAAGGATCTGAAAGACCAATTGGGAGCCATTGGAGAGAAGGTATCAGATTCAGATCTGGTTACACTTACACTGAACAGAATGACAGATGAATATCAGACATTCATCTCAACGTTGTCAGCGAGGGAGAAAGCCCCCTTGTTTGATGAACTGACAGCGATTCTGCTCCAGGAGGAGGAGCGACAACAGAATCTAAAGACTCAGGGCAATGATCTTGTTCTGATGGCGAAGAAAAGACAGCACAGAGGAAAGCAACGCTAGTACCAACAACAGCAACAACAACCGTAGCAGCAGCAGAAAGGAGCCAACTCCTTTCAAGGGAAATCATCTAGAGGTATGACTGATAGTTATGTTAAGAGATATTTTTATTGTGGAAAACCTGGTCACCAGATCAGAGAGTGTTACAAGAAGCAAGCCGATGAAAGGAGAAGCAAACAAAAGAAACATCAAGGTTGTTTTGCTGAAGAAGATGAAGATCACAGCTATGATCTTAGGCTATTTACAATCGATTGTGCACTTTCAGCATCAAGAGGAGATGATGATAATACATGGTATGTCGATTCAGGCGCATCCTCGCACATGAATGGTAAGAAAGAATATTTTGAGTTTCTTGAAGAATCTGCATGTGGATCCAAAATTTATTTGGGTGATGCTAATGGGTATGAGATCAAAGGTTGTGGAGATATTCCTCTGAAACTACCAAGTGGCGATATCAAACATCTCAAAAATGTTTTATATGTTCCAGGAATCAAAAAGAATTTGATCTTTGTCTCTATGATAACAGACCAGGACATGCAGGTACAATTCTTCAAGAACGGATATGTCATTCAGGATAGCAAATTGGAGACAGTTGCAACAAGAATACGCATGGGGAATTTGTATAGACTAGATGCAAGGAGCATACCACAACAGGCGATGGTTGCAGCAACATCAACAGCTGAGAATCTCTGGCACCAGAGATTTGGACATATCAATCTACAATATCTCATCCTGCTTAAAAATAAAGGTATGGTCGATGGACTTCCTACTTTGCATAATATCAAACTGGAATGTGATGGATGTGCATTAGGGAAGATGCATAGAGATGAATTCCCTGTGCATGTCAACAGAAAACAAAGAAACATCCTAGAGCTAGTGCATACAGATATCTGTGGACCTATGCAGACTAGGTCTTTAGGAGGTGCATACTACTTTCTGATGTTTATAGATGATTGCACTAGGCTCTCTTGGGTGTATTTTTTAAGCAACAAGAGTCAAGCTTTCAGATATTTTAAAGAATTTAAAGTGATGATAGAGAACCAAACAGCAAAGAAGATAAAAATTCTCCACTCAGATCAAGGGGGGGAATACAGGTTAAATGAGTTCATGAACTTCTGCAAGCAACATGGGATTATACAACAGTTTACAGTGCCACATACTCCACAGCAGAATGGAGTAGCAGAACGCAAGAACATGACCCTGGTGGAGTGCGCCAGAAGCATGCTTCAAGGTAAGGGAATTTCTAATGGTCTTTGGGCAGAAGCCATTAATACTGCTGTCTATTTAAAGAATAGGAGTCCCACCAAATGTTTAGGCTTCAAAACCCCCTTTGAAGCACTGTTTGGACTCAAACCAGCAGTTGATCATCTGAGAATTTTTGGATCTAAAGCTTTTGCTCATGTACCTAAACCAGATAGGAAAAAGCTAGATCCCAAAGCCTTGAAATGCATATTTGTAGGATATGGCACGGAGTATAAAGCATACAAATTATATAATCCTGTGGCTCATAAAGTGTTTGCAAGCAGAGATGTTATTTTTCATGAACAGACAGAAAATGGAAAGAAAGACCCTGATGATGAAAGCCATATTCCATTTTTGATAGAACTAAACAGTGAAGATGAAGAAGAACCGGTGCAGGAGCAGGAGCAGGAGCAGGAAGAAGCAGCAGCAGATGGCATAATAAGTGATGATACAGGCCTGGACAGTACTGAAACAGAAAGAGTTGAGGTGAGTTCTTTACCTAGAAGATCAGGTAGAAAGACTAGACTACCTGCAAAACTTAGAGGCTATGCTTTAATGTCTAAGATTTTGAACATTGTAGAACCCTTAAATTATGAAGAAGCAAGTAGATCAGATGAATGTTGGGCTGCAATGCATGAAGAAATGGAATCTATTTATAGAAACCATACTTGGGACTTAGTTGAGCTGCCAGAAGGGAAAACCCCTATAGGTTGTAAGTGGTTGTATAAACCAAAGATAAATGCAGATGGTACTGTAGAAAAATTTAAAGCAAGACTGGTAGCAAAGGGTTATTCACAACAGGAAGGAATTGATTTCGATGACACCTTTGCCCCTGTAGCCAAACTTAATACAATTAGAATGCTAATCTGTTTAGCAACAAAACATAAATGGAAGCTACACCAGTTAGATGTTAAATCTGCATTTTTGAATGGGGAATTAAAAGAAGAAATATATTTAGTACAACCTCCTAGATTTGTGAAAAAGGGGCAAGAGCATTTAGTCTGTAAACTGCATAAGGCACTCTATGGATTGAAACAAGCACCAAGGTCATGGTATGACAAAATTGATTCATTCTTCATTGAGCATGGTTTTCATAGGAGCCTCAACGATCCAAACCTGTATACCAAAATAAATAAACAGAGGAAGATCATTTTGATTTCTTTGTATGTGGATGACATGATAATAACAGGGAATGCAGATAGCTTAATCAAAGAAATCAAGCAGCAAATGTCACAGGAATTTGAAATGAAAGACCTTGGCGATCTTCATTATTGCCTAGGACTGGAAGTGTGGAAAGATTCTGGTCAAACTTTTCTAACTCAAGGAAAGTATGCCAGAAACCTGTTGGAAAGATTCAGAATGGAACAGT
>APFE030608820.1:38932-58247 GCA_000404065.3 Pinus taeda | reverse complement strand
AAAGTGGTCCTTGTAAGAAAAGAAGTAGGGGGTTGTAGCTCCCTTCCAAGAGAGACTGGAAAACGAGAGAGATTTGTAGCTCTCTGCAGGTTGCAGCCTGCGTACTGGTAAAGGACTGCACCAGTACAAGACCATTGTAAAAGGAGTTTCTAATTTGAAAGAAGATAGAGACATATCGCAGCAGGTGGTTTTCACCCACATTGGGTTTCCACCTTATATCTGGTGTTCTTTGATGTGACTGTCTGTTTTTCTTGTTCATGCTCATTATTTTATGGTACTGATATGCAAAAAAATAATTCAAAGTATAAATAAGGAAGAATTGTTAAAAGGACTAGATAATACTGATTCACCCCCCCTCTTAGTATTATTTTCAACAATTTGGATATAACTCATTGTGTATTAGTGGCTTATTTTTTGTGAATTTATTGAGAGAAAAAATTAATGCTATTAATTAATTTTCTGTAAAAAAAATTGTATTATTTATATAAATTACATTCAGATTCTAAATATAATTAAAATTTACAGAATAGTTAATTATATATTTTTACTCATTTACATATTTAAATATTTAACTTTTTTTTTAAACAAAATATTATATTGAAATCCTTGGATGGGGTGACACATGCTTGTGAAGAACGGGGTTAGGTTGTCACTAACCTGCCTGACATTTGCAGAGGAGGTAGTGGAAAC
This sequence comes from Pinus taeda, assembly GCA_000404065.3. Taxonomy (NCBI): domain Eukaryota; kingdom Viridiplantae; phylum Streptophyta; class Pinopsida; order Pinales; family Pinaceae; genus Pinus; species Pinus taeda. Next base: position 57,557 of record APFE030608820.1, on the reverse strand, counting down.
ATGCTATCAAATTAAGTAATTGATGGCTTGTGTGGCCGTTAATCGGTTTCATTGAATGTAAGTGATGCACTGATACCCAAAACAGAGAAACCATCTCAGGGGACTAGAGTGTGCGACTCCCATGGTGATTCTGCTAAACTATCTTAGGCTCAATGGGGTGACTGCATGAGCAGGTCTTTAGGAAGGTTGTTACTTGATGGATGAAGAATGCTCCATTCAACCAGTTATTTTTCAAGCTCTTTGGGTAATTGAGATTAATTGTAGCAAGGCTTCTGGGTCTAGATGATTCCAGTGGATGCTTCTATCTACTTCTTGGTTTCTAATGCAATATTTCTTTCTACCTATTTAGTCTACTTGCTATTATATTTTTTGGGTCTTAAGTTCTCCCTTTGAAGGTGTTTTTTCTAATTTGTTTTTAGTATTATGGGTCTTCTTTTTCTCTAGTTAGAAATCTCTTATTGCATGGCCTCTCTAGGGGTTTTTTGCCATCCTATTTCCTGGGAGGCATTTCTGGTTGAAAGTGTTCTTTTTGTTATTGCATGCATAATTGTGTTACCAAGTCATTGGGTTGGTCCTTATGATGGTATCATCTTTCTCTCCATCCCTTGATAACTTGTTTCCTCATGTTACATCAAAACTGTTGGGTTCGACAATGGGGTACCTCTGATCATTAGTGAGTATACTGTGGGTGCTTTCACATGCACCACATGATTCAAGGCCCTGAATCCCGATTTCGAGAACTCAATCATGTCCATGTTCAGGAAAAGCTCACTAGTATGGGGGAGGAAGCCTCTTCTCACTGGTCCTCCCTTTTAGACACAAAATTTCTAGTCGACTGGGTTGACTGGGTCCCAAATATCGGTCACACGAGGGGGAGGTGCAATCACTATATGTAGGTTATCGATCTTTATTGGCAAATAAAATTTCTTATGGGCGGGACTATCCTAGATCATCATGAATCTTGTATGGATATCCTCCACTCCCTCAAATACATGCACAAACATCTCATCACTCTAGATATATGAATGGAGTGGATAGAGCACCAACTTGGTATATTCCCCACAACAGGGTAGACTTCAACAAACCCAACAAATCCCATCCTTGTAAAAGGATTTGATTCAAACCCCCAAAAATGATGTTTGATGGTTTGGATGTGTGTTAGAACAATTGTAGTTTCTTTGTAATTGGCCAATTTGGCCCAATTATTAGCAATATTTTGTTTACTTTTGTAACTTTTAAGTTTCAGTTAGCTCTCATCTCCTTGAGAAGAGTCTGTTTTTTCCTTTGGTCCAATCTTCCTAGTGAGAGATCAATCTGATTTTGGACACTACTACGTAATTCCCTATTTTTCAGTTAATCAAATTCACACACACACACACACACCGCTAAAAATTTCTTTTAAAAAGGAAAAAACCTTCCACACAAAATATGAAAAGTAAGATAATTATTATCAAACTAAAAAAAATACATTAATTTTGTTAACGCACAGCTAAAAATTTCTTTTAAAAAGAAAAAAACCTTCCACACAAAATATGAAAAGTAAGATAATTATTATCAAACAAAAAAAATACATTAATTTTTTTTTACAAACAACACTAAACACTTCAAACATGTTATTCATATATATATAATGATGGAAAATCATAGCAAACCTTAAAAGGCGCGATAGATCACCATGCGTGTACAAGTAGATGCTCACTAGAAAAGAAGATTTATGTTTGGACAATGCAAACAATAAAATGCTTTATCTAAACCAAAGTTATTACAACTATTTTTTCCATCTTTTGAGATATTAAATTTGCAGTGTTATTGAAAATTCTATATGAAGCTTAACACTAAAGGTTAAAAACACTAGAAATATTGAATAAATTAGACAATATTGTTTGACATGGGCGATAAGGTAATAGGAAGGGCCATCTTCCACATTCGAGATTCATGGTGTTAAAAAAATAGAACAAGTTGTTAGGACATTTTTGAAAAATTTAGAAACATGAAATAAAAAATACTCCGTGAAAAAATAAAACTTACTTTGCAAAATTGAATATTTATTGTCACTCGATAAAATTGGAGACTTTCGATAAAAATCAGAACATAGTAATTTGATAACATTATAATCTTTTATATAATGGTTTAAAAAAATACCTAGTAAAAAAATAAAATTTCCTCAAAACTAAAGATATCCAATAAAATTAAAGAATCTCATAAAAATTGAAAACATAATAATCACAAAACATTATAATATTTTCTAATTCCATAATATATAATAGTCACAAAATATTATAATATTTTATAATTCCATAATTTTATAATTTTTTTGATTCAATGGATATTAGTGGTGACCTTCTTATTTCATTTGGACCTTTATTGCTATTTTTTCAGTTTTTTTAATTGTAGCACAACTTACTGTTTTTTACAGTTTTTCAAGCCATAAATTTTCGGAGCCGTTTTAAGGGCCTAAAAGACGTTTTTGAGGAAAACAGAGAGACTGGAAAAGTGTGAAGATATATAAGTGATCTTTTTTTTACATCATCTTGGAGATCTTCGAAATGAGGTATTATGGTTGTCAAACAGAGATCATATGTCAAAGTTACGACACCAGGAAGTTGACATTCCAACTAACCCCAATGGGGCCCACATGTTTTTGGTGCTTCATCTCCTAGGGTTAGGTTTTTGGATGTTTAGGGTTGCCCATTGTTTCTTAATGATAAAAGGCCTCCGAGCCTCATTGTAAAATAATTTAGAAGGTCGGTAACTGTTACATCTCTCCTTAGAGATAAGCTACCATCGCCTGAACTAGTTTATTTCCATATTGCATGTAACAATCTTTAGTACTTTGTCATTAATGAAATAAAGTTTTGTTTTCGCTATAGCTCTGTGTTTCTATCTATATATGTATTTCATTTCATTGCTGTATAAATCTGAAGCAACTTTACATAACATAATAATTAAAACATAATATTTTAATATAATGAAATTAATTATTTTTTAATAAAATATATATAATAAAATAATTTTACAAAAAAATAACAATAAAGAGAAAAACACAAGTCATATAGACCTCAGGTAGACTAGATTTGGCCCATGTGCCACCTGCAATGGCCACCATTTTGTGAAAGCTCGCACCAAACCCTCCTTCCTCACTCACTGCTCAAGTCATTTCCTTCCATTTTCGCTCAAGGTTTCAAGTCGAGCTCCTTCACACAGAGTACCAACGTTAGGGTTTGTTGAAGGTATGTTATCATATGCTAAGGCTAGTGACATTCTAGTGTATGTTCCACATATGAAGAAACAAAGAAGGATTTCAAACCAAATCGAATGACGATTGTTGCAAATTGTATTAAGGCATTTGTCAACTCTAAATTTTGGCTAAACAAGGTATTTGACTTCAAGTAGAGTTAAGTTTGACTTTTGAGAGGTTGTTGAACACATAATTCAAGGCCATTAAAGCACACTTTGAGGGATTCAATTTATTTATAAGGGAAATAATTTTGGTTATGTTGAATCTCATAGCATTTTGGGTTCTATAGATCAAGTGGGTTGTTGGTAGGACATTGTTGGATGCCTTTACAATAGCCTAAATACATTAAAAACCAACAAGTATCTTGTAATTTGCCCCGTAATCAAGCATTGCTAGTTGAAAAACATTGAAACAAGATCCATTAGATTTGATTCATAGGTCCATAGACATTTTTTCCCCAATGCAGTCGCTTGCATCTTGGACTTGGTTCATTTATTTGGAGTTGTTTTTATTTTTTTATTTTTCCTATTGTTGGACTACAAAGGTCATCTTCAAAGTTTCTTGTGATGTGGGTTAGGGGGTTCCACTGCACTTGTGAGTCAATGCATTAAGGATTTGAGTGAGTGCAAGGGTGTTTAACTAAATGGGAAATTCTTTTGGCTACTTTGCCTCTAGGTAACACTTGGTTTCTATTGTGAGAGATGTGGATTTAGTGGAAGCTCATATGTTGTTCGATTTCAATTCGTGTTTGGCGATATATTCCACCATTGGTAGCCTGAATTCACCTTCTAAATTACAGCTTCAAAAGGAACAAAGGTAAATGCTAATTCACTACACTAGTCTTTTAGTGGAAATTTTGTATGATCGAAATCCCACAAGCACACTGTATGCTTTCAAATTTTCTTTCTGGGCACTCTGTCTTTCAAAATGCAATTTTGTTTGATATATTCTTAGAATAAGAATGTTATAAGCTATATGAAGAATTATTAAATTATTTATGGATACTTGTGTGAATTTTGTGCTTTCTAGGAAGTTTTCTATTACACACATAGTGTGTCACGGAAAAACCTACTTACATTTACATCATCAACAAAATTTGATAAAAGAGCATTGCAAATTTTGTTGTTTCCTTAACGCTATTACAATGGAACACATCAACAAAAACCAAAATTGACACCTTCGACTACTAAAGCACTCATTTGGAAAAAAATTAGGGACATTAAATAGTTCCTTACAAAATTGTAGGTTGGAATTCACTAATTGTAATAAATCTCATTGCATTGTTAATTTCTCTTCACATAGCCTTATGATTGGTTATGGAGCTTGCCTCCATTTATTCCATTATAATCATCCAGTTTTCAACTAGTCACTTTGATTTGCATATTTTCTTGTCACTTGCAATCAATATCCATTATAGCCCACTGATTCTGGAATGTCTGTGAAAGGGTATTCCAATCATTACTATGGAAATTCTTCCCTCAACCCTGGAGAATTAGATGACCTTCATTCCTCGTCTAATAGGCGAGAGAAACAACACTCTTCTACTGATATATTTCCCTTCAAACCTGACTTTCACATCAATCTAATATCTTTATAAAGCAAGCCATATGTTTTCGCTTTTAATGACACCTGCAACACGAGTGCTTTAGGGGACATATAAAGCTTCCTAGAGACAACCTCTGGGTTGATTGTCAACTAGTGCCTAGGACATCTTAAATAGAGGAGTGCATGGAATATTTTTAATGGGGGCTTTTGGTTGCACTCCAATTGTCACAAATTTTAAAAGGATAAAAGGGGGCTTGGTTCAATCGACCTTCATGAAGGTAAATTGGTGAACTCAAGCCAACACATGGATCTGAATGCTCAGGGGGTAAATCAGGCCAACCTCAAAGAGAAATGCCTTGTTCTGGTGGCCAACACACAATGATAGGCAACTTTATATTGAAGTTGTAGTGAAGTGAAGAGGAGGAAAGAAATGAGGGAACTCGATGCATAGGGCTGCCAACAGAATCCTAAGAAAAAATGTTCCAACATAAAGATGGAAGAGGGAAGAGATGAAATGGTAGAGACAGTGGAGCGTTATTCAAGGCTTTCAGACCATATACCTCATGGGCACATTTGTCACTAAAAGCATAAGAAAATTTGTGAACATTACAGGTACTTAAGTAAATCATTAGCTAAAACAGGTGATGTCGTTGCTTAGTAACAAATATACAATCATGAACATGGGTAAAACCCACAATGGAGTGCTAACTAAGGTTTCATGCCAGATATATCATGGGTACCTTTATCACCAAACAACATGAGTAAATATGGGCTCACATAGGTACTGCGGGTTAATCAAATAACACAAGTAAATCTGTCTTGTATACAAGTATTGCAGGTTACAGACTAATATAAGTAACTTTGTCTTAAATACAAGGATTTTTCATTATTTAGCAGCTTGGATAAATCCATGAATCAGGGAGAAACCGACAATTCCATTACACTATTTCAGAGAGGGAAAAACATATATGAAATGAGATTTACAGAGGGGAAAACATACTGTGCATTGCCATGATTGGAATCACTAGAATAGTTTCATTGATATTCAAAAGGAGTCTCATTCACCATTCCATTTACATTCAACAACCTATAGCTCAAGTCCCTCATGAACAAGTATTTAGAACCAAAATGGAACCATAGAATTTGGACCACTACGGGTGCAGAATTATAGAACAACAGTGGTCCAAATTCTATGGTTCCATTTTTGGTTCTAAATGCTTGTTCATGAGGGACTTGAGTGATACACACCTTGAATGAAATGGACTAGTTATTGGGAACCTTCAAGTATTAATGAAACTCTTTGGGTGATTCCAAGAAAATCAATGCACAGTAGGTTTTCCCCTCCATAAATTTCATTTCATATACATTTTTCCTTCTCTAAAATAGTGTAATGAAACTATCGATTTCTCCCTGATTCATGGATTTATCCAGGCTGCTAAATAGTGAACAATCCCTGTGTTTAAGACAAAATTACTTCTGTTAGTCTGTAACCTACATTACCTATGTACAAGACAAATTTACTTGTGTTATTTGATTAACCTGTAATACCTATGTGAGCCCAAATTTACTCATGTTGTTTGGTGATAAAGGTACCCATGATATATTTGGCATGAAACCTTAATTAGCGCTTCATTGTGGGTTTCACCCGTGTTCATGATTATATATTTGTTACTATGCAGCGACAACACCTACATTAGCTACATATTTACTTAAGTACCTGTAATGTGCACAAATTTGCTTATGATTTTAGTGAAAAATGTACCCATGAGGTATATGGTCTAAAAGCCTTGAATAACGCTCCACTGTCTCTAGCATTTCATCTCTTCCCTCTCCCATCTTTCTGTTGGAACATTATTGCTTAGAATTCTGTTGGCAGCCCTATGCATCGATTTCCCTCCTTTCTTTCCTCCTCTTCACTTTACTACAACTTCAATATAAAGATGCCTATTTTTGTGTGTCAGGCAACAAAACTATGTAGAATTTTCTCTACAAATCAGCTAGCTCACTAATATCATGTAGAAATTTCACCTGCAGATCCAACTGATATATGCAATGTACTAAAGCATAATACTAGATCTACATCTACCATAAACTTAGCGGAAGCTTAATTGAACATGAACAACATCAAGCATGAACAGATATAATTGAGAATGAGAAGTAATCAACCATAACATATAAGATATAACCTGGGGAAAGCATTAGCCTAAAAGCCAATCTCTGTATTATCAATTAAGTGGAAATATTAAACAACATACAAAAAGAATCTTCTCAAAAGCTATCCTGCTCTCTCTATACTCCGATGATGTAGATCATAGACTACCTAGGCCTCAATATATAGGCCACAAGTCCTCCAATCCCCTATTTCCTTGCGCAATTTTGATTGGGGTCCAATTACATAACATGTGTGAATTGGCCCAAATCATACCTGTTGTCACCTCAAGTCCAACTATGCAGTACTAGAAGGAATAATATTCCTTCCTCATGCAAGGAATATTCACTAGGAATATCCTAGCAACTGATAGTACATTGTTCCTCATCTGATCTCAACTGGGTCTCTATCTGAACTGACATGCATCAGTTATCCATGAGAGAATACTCAATTATCTAAAAATAACAGTTGTCACATGTATGCAAGCATCAACAAACTGTATCTCATTAATTTAACAACTTGTTAAATTAATCTAACTAAACTTGACTAAGTTAAACTAAGTCAATTGATCCTCTCAATATAGAAGTCATCCTTACTTCCTCAATCAGTGGAGAAAATCAAGGACACATTCCCCAATCAGTGGAGAAATTATTGCATGTTCTCACAAAGACTTCAAGTTTGATTTTACTTAACTAATTAACTCATGGAGAATTAATTAATTACTGCTGATAAGACCAAATTCAAATTTTACTTCCTATTTTAGACCAAGGGCTATCTAAAAATAGGAATCTAACTTGAATTGCTAAAAATAGAACTTCTATTTTTATCACTTCCATTTTTCATTCCCTCTTTCCCAATCCAGCACTGATGCCCAAACTGCTATTTTTAGCAGTGCTATTTTTAGCACTTCTATTTTTAACAATTTCCTGTTGCCAATTTTCAACACTCCCTCTCAACAAGAAAGGCTTCCTCTTGAACCCGATCCTATACCTATGGAATGTTCTACATGCAACACATCTACCAAGTGTGGTTGCTCCAACAACTCTCGAAACAAAAAAAAAAAACTCCCAATTAACCTCTTTGTTGGGCTAGAAACATACTCTGATGTTGAAGCTCTACCTGTTGTTGACAAGTGCTCCCTCTCTGACCTCTATGCTACTGCAACATCTCCATGCATCTCGCATCATTGCACCCTTCTCTGTGCTACCCTGCACTGTGCAACACACTTGTGCCTCTCGCATTGCTACAGCCTGCATGCTCTACGCTGTCCTAGGATTCCCTACACTGTAGCTCTCTCTGCTGATCCATCTACATTTGTCTCTACCCAATCAGTCAGTTCCTGCTACTCCACATCAGGTCTCCCATAGCAAAGTCGAATCAAAGAGGTTGGGTACCTCAAGGTTCCTGCCCCTCCTCCTTGGGACGATCACTCTACATCGCCCCACCTCCTACCTTGAGGTATGGATGCATGTGATCCCTCTGCCCACCTGGCTCGAAGTTTCCCCCTACTGGAGGTCTCTACATGAGTAGATGTATCTACTTGATCTCCACTCAACTTCCCTGGTTGTGGCTACTCCACAACCTCTTGAAGCTATTGCACCAATCGTGGCTCCTCCACAATCGTCTGAGACTTCTTCTGGCGCTGCATGTTGAGAGGTAATTTACTTTCCCTCTCAACCACCAAGTCACCATCAGTTGCCTTTCTACTCAAGGCTTTGCATGCATCTTGAACCTCAAGAGCATATAGGTTCTTGACCCATGAACCGATCTGCTTCACCTATCTAGTGATGATGTGTCTAAGGAAAACCTTTCCCTTACTGAAAACTACATCATAGCCTCTATCTTCCAGCATCGTGATCGACACCAAGTTTCTCTTCAGTCCTGGTACATACTTGAGATCGGTCAAGGTAAGGCGAGCTCCATGCTCCCTCTGAAAAATAAACATGCCTACTCCTGAGACACTATACATTTCATCATTACCCATCGCTATGAGTATTTGGAGATCTTTCTCCTCCAAAGTACTGAATTTTTTTTTGTCGCCGGTCATGTGGAAAGAAGCTCCACTGTCAAGAAACCACCCCTTCCCACCATGGATGAAACCATGCATGCGAAGAGTGTGAAATCCAACTCGAACTGTGAAGCAGATGCCTCACCTTCATATCCTTCCCCAGATCCCTTCTTGGATTTCCTCTGTGCACAATTTGTAACAAAATGGCCCACCCCATGACAACGAAAGCATCGTACTTTTGATTTTTTAACCTTATTCCCATCATGGGAAGAACTAGATTCGGAAAGAGAAACTTTCTCCCTCCCCTTCTTCACCTTACTCGCTAAGGCACAGTTCTCTTCATCCTCCATGGATGAAGAACTATCTCTGGTGCTCCGTCTAATATCCTCTTGCATCAAATCCAACCATAGTCGTTCCCAATTTGGTAGTTTCTCCCTTCCATTAATCAAGTCCTGGTAGCTATGCCAGCTCTTAGGAAGGCCAAGGAGTGCTAGACTCACCATGTCATCATCAGATGTCACGAACCCTACACTTGCAAGCTCATCCCTACATGAGGTGAGCTTGTTCAGATACATAGAGATCGTGTCACCCTTTTCACACTTGATCTTTCGAAGTTTGTCCTTTAGTGCCAGCTTCCTCTGATCATGGATGTTCTGATAAAGATCTTTCAACATTTTCCACATTGAAAACATAGTCTCCTTCCCATGGAGGCTCGAGACAATGTGATCTCGAACTCCCTCCAAGAGGATTCTCCTAGCTCTAGCCACACACTTCTTCCATTATGCCAATTGAGTAGCATCAGTCGGCTTCTGGACTTCTTGATCAATGAAGTCCTTAAGGCCATTATCTTCGAATATTGCCTCCATGCGATCCTTCCAAGTTGTGTAGTTTGAGCTGCCATCAAGAGCATACTCAAGCCTCAAACCATAAAACGCCATCGGAGAAATAGATGTGATAAGAACTTGAGATCTATATCTCGAATAATAAACTTCAAATTTCTCTTGCTTGTATACTATTCTTCCTTGATCACCTCTGCTCCGATACCATGTAGAATTTTCTCTACAAATCAGCTAGCTCACTGATATCATGTAGAAATTTCACCTGCAGATCTAACTGATATATGCAATGTACTAAAGAATAATACTAGATCTACATCTACCATAAACTTAGCAGAAGCTTAATTGAACATGAGCAACATCAAGCATGAACATATATAACTGAGAATGAGAAGTAATCAACCATAACATAGAATATATAACCTGGGGAAAGCACTAGCCTAAAACCCCATCTCTATATTATCAATCAAGTGGAAATCCTCAACAACATACAAAAAAAATCTGCTCAAAAGCTATCTTTCTCTCTCTGTACTCTAATGATGTAGATCATAGACTACCTAGGCCTCAATATATAGGCCACAAGTCCTCCAATCCCCTATTTCCTTGCGCAATTTTGATTGGGGTTGAATTACATAACATGTGTGAATTGGCCCAAATCATACGTGCTGTCACCTCAGGTCCAACTACGCAGTACTAGAAGAATAATATTCCTTCCTCATGCAAGGAATATTCACTAGGAATATCCTAGCAACTGATAGTACACTATCCCTCGTCTGATCTAACCTGGGTCTCTGTCTGAATTGACATGCATCAGTTATCTATGAGAGAATACTTAGTTATCTGAAAATAACAGTTGTCACATGCATGGAAGCATCAACAAACTATATCTCATTAATTTAACAACTTGTTAAATTAATCTAACTGAACTTGACTAAGTTAAACTAAGTCAATTGATCCTCTCAATATAGAACTCATCCTTAATTCCTCAATTAGTGGAGCAAATCAAGGACACATTTTCCCCAATCAGTGGAGAAATTATTGGCATGTTCTCACAAAGACTTCAAGTTTGATTTTCCTTAACTAATTAACTCATGGAGAATTAATTAATTAATATTCAAACTGCTGGTAAGACCAAATTCGAACTTTACTTCCTATTTTAGACCAGGGACTGTCTAAAAATAGGAATCCAACTTGAACTACTAAAAATATAACTTCTATTTTTAGAACTTCCATTTTTCATTCCCTATTGCCCAATCCAACGCTGATGCCAAAACTGCTATTTTTAGCAATGCTGTTTTTAGCACTTCTATTTTTAGCAATTTCTTGTTGCCAATTTTCAACAAACTAGACATTTCTCTTTGAGGTTGGCCCGATTTACCCCTTGAGCATTTGGATCCATGTATCGTCTTGAGTTTACCTGGATGATAGACTATTGAACCAAGCCCCCTTTATTCTCTTTTAATTACGTGACAATTGGAGTGTTGCAAAAACCCCCTCATAGATAATATTCCATGAACTCCTCGCTTTAAGATGTCTTAGGCACTAGTCTACAATCAACCTAGAGGCTATCTCTAGGAATCTTTCTATATCTCTCGAAGCACTTTTGTTCTGGGTGTCGTTAAATGCCACAACACCATGAATATAAGACCCATTTTTCTTTTCAAAAACCTAAAAATATAGAAATAAAATTTAAAGCTACTATGTATATACAAACACTCTTTGTAGACTTTTGGTTGAAGGAGAGTTTAATTCAAATTTGATTTCTTATGCTTCTTGTGCTTAAATTATGTTATATATTTGGTCATCCTTATAATAAGAAATACTTTTTTCTAGTGGTATAAATTTGTTCCACAACAAAATAAAAAAACACTCAAAGACCACATAACATCATATTAGACATCTCAAAGCTTCCAATTTTTCGGGTCAATATGGTAGCTCCAAATTGATGCATTTCATTAAGATGAAGGTAATTAAATAAAAACATAATGACAACCCTTGTGATTCACATTCCTGGGTCCCTTCCCATTCTTAAATTTTCTATTTACATATTTACAAATATTTGTCCAATCCCAGAGGATTAGGCATCAACATTACCCCCCTTAATGTGAAGGGGTGTTTGTAAGTTCAAGCATCATTCTGAATCTTTCAAACTTTTCTCTTCAAGCGCTTTAGTGAACATGTCTACAAATTTCTCATTTGTGCAACAATGTCGTAGGTGAATAGTCTTGGCCTCAACATGATGTCGAATCAAATGATACTTTGTATTGATATTATTGGTTCGATCATGGAGTTTTGGATTCTTGGCCAATTTAATTACAAAAGTATTTTCGATTAGAAGAGGAGTAGGGTGCACTTGTTTCTCTTGCAAATCTTCAAGAATTTTCCTAAGCCACACAATATCCTTGGTTGATTCTGCAGCTGCCACATATTCTGCCTCTATTGATGAATTTGTTGGGGCTGACCATTTTCATAGCCTCTAGCAGATAACTCTTGATCCAAGACTCATAATATAACCTGAAGTAGGTACTCCAATTTCCTTATCTACATCAAAGTCTAAACTAGAGTATCCAATCAAGTAGAAGCCATCTACTTGTGTATATTTGTGTCCAAAATCTTGAGTTCCTTTCAAATACTTTAGAATTATTTTTGCAGCAAATCAATGACCCTCACAAGGTTTTTTCCTAAACCCGAAAAGGATTCCAACAACAAATGAAATGTCTGATCTAGTAGGGATGAGGTAGATAATATTTCCTACACGCAGTCTATGCTTAGTTGCATCCTCAAATTCATTTCCTTCTTTAGATGTGAGCTTTAAATTTTGTTCCATTGCAGTGAACAAGGGATTGCATTCAACCATACCAATTTTATTCAACAAATCTACAATGTACTTCTTTTGAGAGAGAAATATATATTTCTGATATTGGGTTACTTCCATACCCAAATATTCATGAACATATCTCAAATCCTTTCTTTAATTATTTCTTTATGGATGCAATATAATTTTCATTGTTCCCTATCATCATTAGATCATCTATATATACCACAACATATACAATAATGTTTCCAACTTTATTGACAAATAAAGTTTCATAATCAAGATTAAAGTGTTTCAAATCTAGTTTCAAAATATGCTAAGTCAATTTTTCACACTAGGCTTGTGGTGTTTGTTTTAAGCCATACAAGGATTTGATGAGTTTACATACTTTATGCTATTGTCGCTTCACAATAAACCCTTCTGGTTGAGACATAACATCATTTTATTTCAAATATCCATTCAAGAAATCTGCTTTGACATACATTTGATGGACTTTCCATCCATTTTCAGCTACCAAGGAAAAAATAGTCTATATGGTGATCCATTTTGCTATGGGGGCAAAAAACTGCTCATGATCAACCCATTTTTTTTGTGCAAACCCTTTTCCCACGAGCCTTTATTTTAGCTCTTCAAGTGAGTCATGTGATTTATACTTGTTCTTGAAGACCCACTTGTAGCCAATAGGTTTGGTTCCAAATGGAGGGTCCACTAGCTTCTAGGTTTCATTCTTTCTGAGAGCATCATACTCGTTTTGCACTGCTTCTTTCCATTCATCATGAGAAGAAAATTCTTTAAAGGAGGTTCGTTCAAAATTGGTAGACACATTTAATTCACAATTGTAAGAAACATCCATATCCAGAGCTGAACCAAAATCATCTACATCACCTCTATTTTGTCTGGTGGAACTTCTAGTTCATGTCTTTCCAACCTCATTAAGATGAACAATTTCAAATTTTTTATTGAGCCATTTTGGAGGACCTTTCTGAGATGGTCCACACTATTTTGTTCATTGAGATGGGGTTGCATCAAGATTTAGCCTTCCAATCCTCTCAATCACATCACCCAAAGTGCCTTCTTGATCTGAAGAAGTGGATGGGACTTCATGAGAGGGAGTGATTTCTTCATAAGGAGATTCCACATATTGATCCAGGATAAGGATCTTCCCTTCATGATGTGGAATATCATTATCAAATTCCTAATTTTTTTTTTGCATGACTGAATATGTCCAGACGATCAAGTTGTCACTCAACAACATTTCCAGTCTTAGAATATTCAAGAAAAATGACATCTCTAGATGGTGTAAACTTCTTAATTACCTCATCATAGAGATGATATGCTTTGGAGGTATCTGAGTACCCTAAGAAGATACACTTTCGACTCCTTCCACCAAGTTTGTTTCTTTATTCCTTAGGAATCAAGGTATAACATGTGGAACCAAAGATCATTAGATGCCTCACCAAAGGAATGTGTCCATACCACATTTCATAAGGAGTCTTGTTTCTAAGATCATGATATGGACATTTGTTTTTAATATATACTGCACATAGAACTGCATTATCCTAGAACATCCATTTTACATTTTTGAAAAAAATCATAGAACAAATCATATTTAAGATTTTCTTGTTCATTCTTTCAGCTACATCGTTCCATTGAGGATTATATGGAACAATTGTTTGATATTGAATCCCATATTGGTGAAGATATCTTTCAAATTCATTTGAAGTATATTCTTTTCCATTATCAATACGCATATATTTTTTTCCATTTGCAGAAGGAACATGCACAGGGACACACAAATCAAAATCAATCAATTCAAGCTTTCTACGATCTCTGGAAACATAATCATGATGGTGACAATTTAAATGGAGTTGTATACAAGATTAATAAGGTTCTAGAAATCTAGCCCACGGGGCTTTGGATTGACGGTGAATGGGTGCGTTGTTAAGGCACTCCTTGCGATAGGTAACCGGTTCAAATCCCCGTGGGTACTTAGGTTAGTCTTAACGTAGAAAAAAAAATAAGGTTCTAGAAATCTATATGAATTCAATCATGGCAGGCATGGAAGGAGGTAAGCCCATCATCATCACTATGCAGAGGATTGAAAAATGTCTCCCTTTGTGATTGCTTACTCCAAGAATGATGATCGTCTTGTTGGAAAAATGAAAGAGGGTAGGCAGTGGGTTTCAAATATGTTATGGATATAACTTAATGGGCTATGAACAAGCCAGTGAGCGAAATAGTGAGAGAAGAGGGAATGTGAGGACACAAGCATCACTTCTATGCACAAAATCATGACCCACTATGGAACAATTGTTCTGCTCGACAACCCTTGATGCTTCTCCTGTAAGTTTGGTCCCAACAACACTGTATAAATGGGAGAATGGATGAAGAGGAAGCAACATTATTGTTGTGGGAGGAAGAAGCATAGAGAAAAGGAGAATGGAAGAAGAAGGCCAAGTCAAGGATGACTGAGAGGTGAAGGCATGCATTTTTCAAAGAGAATTATGTTTTCTCAGGTGCAAAGAGAGCGAACTAGAAAAGAGAGCTTACTGGGAAACATTTACAAGAAATGGCTAGGCCAACATATCAGAAAAATGACCAGATAGGTGTTAGGGAACGTTGTTAGGGAATGGAAGTGTAGATAAATGCCTACATTGACCCTAAGAATTCTTGACAACCACAGTGGGAGGCACAACCTAAATTGAGGACCTGCACCTTTGAACCTAGGCTTTGTTACCATGTCAGGCTAGGATGGTAACTTCAAATTGATGCATTTCATTAGGATGAAGGTAATTAAATACAAATGGAATGGTGACCCTTGGAATTCACATTTCCATGTCCATTCCTATTCTTATTTTCTATGTACATATTCACAAATATTTGCCCGATATCGGAGGATTAGGTGTCAACACAATTTCTAAATGTAATACCAAAAAATAGTATTTTTAAATTTTACCAAGATATATCACATGATCTTATCACTTACTCCTTGGAGTTTGTACTTATAATAATTTGTCTATTGCAAATTTGTGGCATATATATAGATATCATTCATCATGTGATTGTATTTATCTTTTCCTTGTTTAAGTTTCAATATAGTCTCTTTTGTTTGCAGGTGAGGATTTTCTATGTCTACACAAGGCTTGCAAGTGAGGATTTTCTATGCCTTCACAAGGTTTGTAGTTGAGGATATTTTATGCCTACAAAAAGTTGGAATAAAGGTGTGGGAATAGGGGCATTTGCATGTAGGTGGGCTTTAGGGTCCATGTTTTGAATATGGGCTTTGATACCACATGCAAAGATTCATCCTAGGGCCCTAAAACTATATATATATATTTGTGTGTGTGTGTTTATATATGTATATATATATGTGTGTGTGTGTGTGTATATGTACACACACACACACACATATATATATAGGAGGGGCAGAAGATGAAATGCCAAGGGTTTTTGATTGCGAGTCTTGGTATGGTGCCACTCTCAAGCCTAAGCACGATCTTGTCATAAATGGAGAAGGTAGGATGGGAGATCGACGTATCCACCGAAGGTATGAAGAAGATATCATGACTTTTCCAAACTAGTTAATTGATCTGATTAACGATGTTGTAGATTTAGATTCTCTAGTGTTAGATTGACCTCTACTTTCGCAAGAGCCAACACCTTCCTTCGTGTTTCGAGGCGTCCTGCCTAGATCGGACCATCATCTATCAAATCTAGTCATCTAGTTGGTAGATCAGCCTCTGCTCTATCTAGATCTGGAATCCCCTTCTCTACCTAGAGTGTCCCTACGATCTGATGTCTCATAAGTAGATTGCAATGGGGGGCCTTCTTTGAAGGACCATGTAGCGAAGGCTGGTGCCTAGGATTTTTGGTAGTATGTTTTTTCTCTAGATCAATCCCTCCTACGACTCACAGATCCCTGCCACAATTATGATATGGTTGAAGATTTGTGTGTATCTTATAAATGGGAGACAGATATGGGAATCAACTCAACATTCCATTTTTTTATTAAAACCGTAGAAGGAAAATCAATTATATTCTATGTTCGGGCCTCAGAGAGCATCTACCAACTGAAGTAAAGTATTATGTACATTTTGGGTATTCTGATGCTCCTTCAAAGCATGATCTACACCGACAGATCCATGCAGGATGAACTGAGACTACAAGAGTACACCATCCTTCCCTCATCAACCATCATATTATATTTTAGGTTTCGGGGAGGCTCTCCTCGTCCAAGAAATCAAAAGGGAACAAAGGGAGTATGTGGATCTAGTCTCCCCAAAGGAACATAATTGAACCAACTATGATGCTGATAATAATAATAATAATAATAATAGTCAACCTTATGGATTCATAAGGTTTTAGTCAACTAAATATTAAATCATCATGATTAAATATAGCTTATTAATTTTAAGTCAAGATTAAGGATTAAGTAAGAACTAATCAAACTTAAAGTTAATCATAAGAATGGTCATTAATTAGAATTAAGGTTAATTATCGCTAATTCACTAATCAAGATTAACCATTAATTAATTGTTTAGCATTATAGGCTACATGATATTAGCATATTCGTGTGAGGTTTGGATATGTAGCTAGCCTACTTATACATTGTATTTATACTAATAATACTTATCAAAATTAAACACAAAGAACAACCATTCAGCTGGTAGGTTATTAACACAATCTAAAATAATACGATCAGGTAGGGGTATTACAATGGAGTTGGTCTATGGGATTATGCCATTACACTTGGAAATATTTTTTGCACTAAATATATTGGAGGAATGGGTTAAAAACCATATAAAAGGAGAACAAAATGTGTTAATGATGTGGAAACTGCCAAATTTTTCTTTGCATTTGGTGGAAAATTGGCTAGAAACGGAAGTTGGAAAAGGTGATCAAATTTCGATAGGATTATAGATCTATGCGTAATAAATGAAGGCGAAAATTATCATTAAAATTAATCATATAGTTAAGAGACATAGGTTACCATATTCTAGAGAATACAAAAATATGGATGACTTGGAGGGAATTAGGTATTGTAAAAGAGTTTGTCATTGATTGGTAACGACACACAAGTTTGTTGAAAGAAAAGACTATCATGGTCATAGAGGACAATGATCAATTATTATGGTTCTTAAATCCATTAGGGGATTATGTGCCAACATTAAGCTATAAAGTGAAGTTAAGTGCTAAGGAATGAATATAGGAACAACGTGAATAGCGGTGGAAAATATTATGGAAATCATAATTTTTAAATGATATTTTATTTTTATTTTTTATGTATTTGATATTAAACAATAAGTATCTACACAAGACATTCTACCAAAAAGGACCTTTGTTTATGTTGGATGGTGCAGTCTATGCCACAAAGGAGAAGAAACAAATACACATATAATTAAGTCTTGTTCTTTTACAAAGAAAGTGTGGAAGGATGTGGAGTGAATGGCATGGCTCCAAAATGTTTGATTAGGTGAGGATGTCAAAGTGGCTTTAAGGTCATGGTATGCTCACAAGGATAAAAAAGATTGGACTCCTTTTCCTTAAACATTGCATGGGTAGTTTGGTTGGCCAGGAACTTGAACCTATTTAAAGGTAAATATATTTTCTATTAAAATGTGTTGTACATGCTTAAACCCAATGATGTGAGTTGAAAACTCTCACACTAGTTTTGAAAATTGGCTAAAGAATTAAAAAATTCTCATCTTCATATATATGGTGTTTTTAAAATTGGCTAAAGAATCAAAAGTTTCTCATCTTCATATATATGCTGATTCCCTAATTTTTATACAATGGATGTGCAAGGAAATGGCATTGAAAAGCTTTACTTTACACCCCCTATTTAATGAACTACAAGCACTATTGTCAACATTCTCACAAATATCTTTTCACACATCCATAGGGACAAGAATAAGATACAAACAAACTCTCATAAGCTAATTTAGAGGTGCATTGATAAATTCAAATAGTAACTATACAACAAGAAGGAAACACTATGGAATATAAATATGAATCTTGAATATGGCTATGTATA
>APFE030608820.1:0-30749 GCA_000404065.3 Pinus taeda | reverse complement strand
ATATATTTTAGAATTACACTCTAAGTAATCATAAACTTTGATGAATGGGATGGACAATTTTCTCCTTAAGAGAGCATAGATGATAGGGTAAGAGTTGAAGATACTAAGATTGAATCAGTTTCTGTTTTGATATTGATAACCGTTTTTTGGCCATTTAAAAACATTAAAATGATTTATAGTACTTCTAAATCTCGAGAAGATTTCACAAAAATGAAATGGGGTTTCAGAATCTAAACATACCTAATTTCCTAGAAACTTTCCTTTTGTTTAAGGTTTCTATTTAAAAGTAAATATCAAAACTATTTCTTTTGAGCAACTTTTTCAATATAGCAAAGGCCAATGGGAGATATCTTACAACTTTATTTCCTAATAATCCTAAAAACTATGAACACAAATTTTGCTGAAAATTGAATATTTACAAAAGGAGAAGGGGTTACCTCCTCAATTGAAGAATTTTTTCAAGATAAGGCCATTAACAGGAAGAGAATCTCTCTTACTTGATAGCTCTTGCAATATGAAAGTAGAATGGCCTATCTTCTCATTGATTTGAAATGGTCCGAGCCACATCTTCTGGAACTTAGTGTGTTTTCATTTATCTTCATGGGCTTTGTCCCATTTCAGAACTAGATCACCAACATGTAATTGTTTTGAACTGGATGAAGTTGAGTCAAAAGATGACTTGATAATTTGCTGATGTTTTGCATGAATAATTTTGGCCTTTTCTCTTTTTTCTTCTAATTTTAAGATTTGATCATGTCTTAGTTGAATAGAAGATGGGGGACTTTCTTCAATAAACTGCACTAGGGCTAAAGAAGGAAGCAATAGATTGGTTGGTAGAACTGCTTCTTTCCCATATACAAGATTAAATGGAGAAGTACCTATGGAAGCCTTCTGTGTTATTATGTCAGCCCATAGTGCAAATATCAAAGATTTATGCTAGTTTTTATGATTCAGCTCAATAGTTCGCTTAATAATTTTGACTAGATTTTTATTGGTAGATTCTGCTAAACCATTACCTTGGGGATAGTAATTCACATAATATTTCAATTTAAACCCTCTTTTAATGGCGAACTCAAACATAGAATTTCCAAAGAAATAAGATGCATTATCGAAAACAAGAGCGTTTGGGACACCAAACCTGGAAATGATAAATTGATCTATAAACTCTATAATTACCTCAGAGTTTGTTGTCTTTAAAGGGATTGCTTCAACCCACTTAGTAAAGTAATCAGTAGCAGTAAGGATATACTTATGTTCTTTGGATGACTGTGGAGTGATTTCCCCAATGATATCTAATCCCCATTGCTCGAAAGGTTGTTCAATGTTGACTGGTTGCAAAGGGAAGGCTGGTTTTCTTTGTCTTCCACTGGAGATTTGACAACTTCGGCATTTCCTTACGTATTCGTGAGTATCTCTGAATAGGGTGGGCCAATTATATCCAGCATGAATGATTTTGTGGGCTGTTGTATCGCTCCAAAATGTCCTCTTGCTAGTTTTTCATGTAGCTCTTGCAAAACTTTTTGCGCTTCAAGTTTTTCTAGGCATCTTAATAAAATTGAATCATAATTTCGCCTAAAAAGTACATCATCTACAATTATGAAGTTTTTTTCTTTTAATCTAATGGCACATTTGTTTTTATAGGAAAGATTAGGAGGTGCATATCCATTTTTTAAATAAAATATCAAATCTGCATATTGTGATTCAAGATCAGTGATACTTATCTGATTGATCTCTTCAGTGTGTTCTGTATCCTTTGATTCTTGAATATTGGATGCTCCTGCTAATAAACTGCAAAAACCTTGGCCTCTGACAATCTTTGCTGGCTTAATTTCAAAGTCATATTCTTGTACTCCTGTGACCCAATTCGCCCTTTTTTCTCCTAATTCCCTTTGGATTAGTAATTGTCTTACTGCTGAAAAAGGAACTATAACTTTTGTATGGGCTTTTAAAAGGAAGGGTCTGTAGTGTTTGATAGCTTTATACACAACAAAGGCTTGTTTTTAATCTTCTGAATAATTAAGTTCAGCACCTTGAAGATTCGAACTGTAAAATGAAATTGGTGCCTCCAAGTTTTGATCATCAATCTGAGTGAGTACTGTTGCATAAGATGAAGTGGACGCGAGAGTATACAGTATGAAATGATCTGAAAAATTGGGAGTGTTTAAAGCAGGGGCATTAATTATTAATTGTTTGATAGAATCAAATGCCTTTTTTTCTGTAGATCCCCACCTAAACACCAAATTTTTATTAATCATGGTTTGCAATGGTAAAATAATCTGGGAAAAATCGGGAACAAATGTTTTAACAAAGTTAATTTGACCTAAAAATGACTGCATGGAATTTCTGTTATGAGGGAATGGAATATCAGAAATCTCTTTAATTATATCCGGATCAATATAAATACCATCTTTGGAAACAATGAAGCCCAAGAGCTTTCCTTGATTAAGAGCAAAGAATGATTTTTTGGGATTGAGCGAGATACCATACCTTCTGCAGCGTTCAAAGATTTGATTTAAATCATGTAAATGATTAGATCTTTTCTTGGAAAATACAGTAATATCATCTAAATAGACAACTACTATTTTATTGGTCAATCCTTTCAAGGCTATATCCATTTCTCTTTGGAATGTAGCTCCTACGTTGATAAGTCCAAAAGGCATTTTTTGGTAAGCATAAGTTCCCCATTTTGTTCTGAAGGTAGTTTTAAGTCTGTCATCACGATGGACCAAGATTTGGTTATATCCTGAAAAACCATCTAAAAAGGACATTAACTCAGAACCACCTACTGAATGGAGTATCTGCTCCATGGTTGGTAATGGGAAATTATCTTTTTGGCTTGCTTTATTAAGATTTCTGAAATCTATGCAAATCCTGATGTTGCCATTTTTCTTTCTAACAGGCACCATATTGGAGACCCAATTTGAATGCCGGATAGGAAAAATGATCTTAGCTTTCAAGAGTTTATTTAATTCGGATTTTATTTGACTCTCTAAGTTAGGATGAATTTTCCTTAACTTCTGTTGGACTGGATTTTGTTCAGAAAGCATTGGAATGGTATGCTGAATGATTGATGTATTGTATGTTTTTAAATCATCATATTTCCAAGCGAAGACATGTTTATTTTTTCGTAATAACCTAATGAATGCTGTTCTTTCTTCCACAGAAAGTCCTAATCCTAAATTGATGTTTTGAGTGTTTTCCTCAGTACCTAGGTTTATCAACTCAAATCTTGAAGTAGAACTTTGGAGCTTTGAATTGGTTACCTGTTTAAACCTGTCTTTAATATCATAGAGATCCTCTAGTTTAATCACTGGTTTTGGTATTGAGTTTTCTTCCTGCTTTTCCTTCATTTTAAGGTCATGATCGCTTTCATCAATGATTTGATCATCGTAGGATTTTTCGGAAGTCAAGAAGTTTAAAATGTCTTCGTCATGATTGAACACTCGCCAATTGGTGACATTGTCAGGAATTGATGGTCTAAAAATTAACTCTACTGAAAATCTGTCTGGGCTATAATCTTCGGAAGGTAGGATTTTAGAAGCAACATTGGCTAGTAAGTCTGCTGATGCATTCTGGGATCTAGGGATACGAGAAATATTGAATGCTAAAAATTGAGATATAAGTTCCTGGACCAAAGACTGATAGTTCTTGAGGTGATTGGAAAGACAGTGAATTGTATTTCTAAGTTGTTTTATGACAATATCTGAATCACCAAACACTTTCAAATATTGAACTTTAAGACCAATAGCTTGATATAGTCCTTGAACTAAGGCCTCATACTTAACTGTATTATTTGTGCATTCAAATTCCAACCTACATGACGACATAGTTTTTTCTCCCTTAGGGCTAACTAAAATACACCCTGCTCCTGAACCTTCACTAGATTTAGACCCATCAAAGTATAGTGACCAAAATAAAGAATTATCAACAATTTTATTTACAGTGTTCTCAACAATATTGACACATCTTGATCTATCGGTTTGTGAAAATTTTTCGATTTGGGATGTGAAACTATTCACTGAGAAAGGAGATGGTTGGGTAGTGTAATTGCCAAAGAATGATTTGGAAGAGTAATTCCCCAAAATATTATTATTAAATGCTATTGGTTGATTCTCCTGTTCAAATTCAGTGACAGTATGGGTCATATTTTTCTCCCGATCGATTTTGATTTGATTTGGCTTTCCTTTATAGGGTAGTCACATATGGGAACAATCAGTAGAAATATAACCATGGAGTTTCTCAGACCAATCCCTACTCAAGATTAAACCAAAAAATTTAGGTATATCGACAATTAAGATATCAATTCTCTGAACCACTCGTGGATCAGCTGATAACCTGATAGTTACAGATTTGATTTCCCCTAAAACCTGGACCTTGGTTCTATCCAACTGCACAATATGAATTGCAGACTTTTGGGGTTCAATGTTCAGTTTGGAACAAACTAAAGCTGGCATTATATTAGAGGATGCCCCTGAGTCAATCAAACAGTTGTGTAGGTTTCGATATAGATCTCATACGTCAAGAGGAAAGGGGGAGTATGGGAATTTGATCTGTATCCAGTTAAAATTGTATCAGTAGCTTCAATTCTACTAGAAGGTGGTTGACCTGAATCATTTGCAGCTTTAGCACTAGGAAGAGGCGAAGAAGGTACTGCATTTAGTTCCTTAAGAAGCAATTTCTGCTGATGTTTGAGTTTGCTAAGTTCAAACATAGTAATG
Organism: Pinus taeda; assembly: GCA_000404065.3. Lineage (NCBI taxonomy): Eukaryota > Viridiplantae > Streptophyta > Pinopsida > Pinales > Pinaceae > Pinus > Pinus taeda. The sequence continues at coordinate 26,031 of APFE030608820.1, read as the reverse complement.
TTTGTCTTTGTCTTCTTCATATCATCAATAATATTGTAATCCATTGAATCCGATACTACCAACGTCTTAGATGTTGAAGGTATATTTGAGGATGATGGTTGACTTTGAGGTGATGTTGTGGCCGACTTCTTTGTGGGTACCTTTTCCTTTGTAGTAGTAGTACCTGCACTCCTTTTCTTTGAAATTTCCTGAACAGGTTCAGGAGTACCTTTACTCCTGGTAGTCTCAAGGAAAGCTTCTTGTTCATTTTCTGTGTCGGAGTTGGGTAATATGAAGTCCCACATTTCATGGCATTCGACAACCTCCTCTTCTTCGGGTTCATCGGATGGTGAAACTGTTTCATCTTCTTCTTCCTCTTCAGGATCTGAGTCTGCGTTATATATAACATTTGGTGGTTTTGACTCAGGTTTCTTAGAATTCCTAAATGGCTTCTTTGTTGAAGTTTCTGCTACTTTTTTTTTTTAAATTTCAACCATTTCATTTGACATTGTTTTGAGGACCTTTTGTAGACCCTCCATATCACACGGATCTTTAGGGGTTTTCTTCTTTGAATCATCTTTAAAAGAAACTTTTTTTGATTTCCTATCTTCAAGAGCAACTTTCTTTTCTAAATCAATAATGCGTTTCTCTACAGCAAGCGCTTCTTTCATGTTTTCGGCTAAAGTTGGTTTTGCAGCCCTATCTACAAAAATGGCTATATTTGAAGGTAGGGCTGTTATATACCACTTACTTCTGATTTGTTCACTTGGCTTGGAGTCGGTTGGAATCTTATTCAAGAGTTTATTGAAACGGGAGTTAAACTCCTTAATAGGTTCTCTAGATTCAATCCTTAGATTCGAACGATCATTAATTAGAGTCGCTAAAGATCTATCATCGCCATATTTAGTGAGAAACTGTTCTTGAAAGATGTTTCAGCTGGTAATGGATCTAGAGGGTAGGGAAAAATACGAAGACCCAGTTGATCCTTGCAAAGTGTAAGGGAAAAGCCTAACGACAACATCTTCTTCTGTTACTCCTTTTAGGTTAACTGATAACATGAAATTGTTAATATGTTCTTCGGCTAATGTTCCAGCATCTGGATTAAATTTCGGTAACCATTTCTCAGGGTAATCAAATAATGGATGTAATGGTGCAGGCATAGTGACCGCACTAGGACTATTCCATGGATTCTAAGCCATCTTAGAAGTAACAACAATTGCCGATGAAGTTCCAGGTGTTTGGGGAGGAGTTGGTATTGAAGATTGAATAGGTTGTGATGTTGAAGTTGGTGATCCCTGCTGAACAACAATATGTAATGGAGGAGTGGATGTTTGACTTTGCACTGGAGAAGATGAAATGGAAGATGATGAAGAAAAGGTTTCACTGTTAGATCGTTCAGTGTTCTTTTTAGCCTTTTTCCTTTTCTGTAAAGGCAACTCAGTAGGTTCAATACCGAGTTTTCCGCTTTGAAGTCTAGTGAGAGGGTGAGGTAGATTGAATTGCGAAGTCTCACCACCTTGAGATACTTCAGATTTATGTGGTGATATCGAAAAGCCTTGAAGTTTCTGGATGAGAGACTGAACTTCAGGAGACTCAGGACTTAATCGTTCTGGAGTATGATGGGATTGAGCAGTGGTAGTTGATTCCTCTTCTTCTTGTTTGGATATTGGTGTTCCAGAATGCAAACGGTAGGTCCGAAGTGAGGTAGAGGGAGATTTACTCTCAGAATGGTCAATAGAATTTGATTTACTCGCCATTCATAGTTCATGCCCTCCTTCTAGCGCCAAAAATGTTGATGCCTCAAAAATCATTGCAACAACATCGGGGAAAACCACCCGGTCCGGACCTTAATGCAGCTCCTTTTCCGTTTGGTGTGGTGGCTCCGACTGGAGATAATGGGACCAATTTCCCAATCATGAATAAAAAGGGGATGTATGAGTGATTGGTTTTCTTATAAAATGGTAATGGATGAATGAGTTAATCTAAAAAGTGAAAATATGAATAACTATTCTATCTCGGGAAATTTCTATTCTAAGTGCGGCGTTTGATAATCTCTATTCACAAATAAGCATATAGATGACTCTATTCGTTAAACAAAGACATTCATTCATATAATAATTGCTTTGTTCAAATAGTTGAACAAAGTAATTAATAAAACATTGTTACAGTTATCTTCTATATATTACTGATACATGTATGACAAAAAGAATAACATCCTTTAAACATCCAATAGTGAAAAATATAAAGAATGCTGTTGAAAACACATACATATATTCAATAATAGTAAGAGTAATCAAATAACAATTCACATAAAAGAATGAATTCAAATCATAGATAGTAGTACCATATGTGCTGTAAATCATTCTGAATATCAATCGCAATTCGAATTCCTTCTTTCAACTCAGAGATACTTTCATATCAAGGCAATAGTGCACATCCACATAAAAGCTTCGTCATTAAAATTTGGAATAATTGGCCCAATCTTTATAAAAAAATATACCAGAAGTACAATAGTGCAACTTCCAGGTTTGAGTCTTATACAAAGACTGAGGACCCTTTCTAAATGCATGAAAGGGCCTATAAATACTTAATTAAACTACCTAACTACAAAAATAAAATTCTATTTAATTGGTACAACTGGACCTTGAAAATATTCTCCACAACAAGTTTGTTGGTAGTTGGTAGCATGATTCATCACTTTGGCTGTTTTCCCTTTGATCTGAGTTGGCGAATCGCAAGCATCGGTTCCAATTCTGGAGGGCGGCTAAGACAAGAATGGAGCTGAGCCGAGTATGTGGAATCGTGTATATCGGGAATGATACAACTGATTGCATCTGTTAAACACTTGAGGGCAGCTCTCTTGCTGTATGGTTTTACTAGGAACAAACAATAGGTGTCCCAAGTTAAACTTTGAATACCTGCAATTAACCTTCCATTCTTTTCCAGCTCCTGATTACATGCTTGCTCCAATGTTTTAGCTGATAGCAATTTTCCTGGTGTACATTGTGAAATCATATTAGATAAATAGAGAGTGTTATTGACTAATTCAATTAAGTTACTTGTGGATAATTTACATCTAGAAACTTCTCTCTCTGCCTTCATCAACTGGGACTGCCATTCTAAGAATAGGAGTTCCTTATGTGATTCTAGGATATTGGGTAGATTTGCTGCCTGTCCCTCACTGGTGTCTTTCCAAGTAAGAAAATCTGGCAAAGTCTCGTCGGCCTGCTCTAAATCCTGTCTAGCATCAACTGATTTATCGATTATCGATGCTGTTATATCACAAAGGGTTCAACCTGAGAAATATTATGACACAATAGTCTTATCTGTGTCACCAATGCCTTATTAATCTATAGCTCTTCTGTTATGAAATTGGCAGGTTGTGGAAGACTCTTAAGCTTCTCTATTTGAAGTGATAGCTGAGCAATTTTCTCATCTTTTATTTTCACCATTAGTTCATTCATTGTCTTCAATTTTGCCAATTCTTCTGATAATTCTTTCTGCTTTTGAATCGCGCTTGAATCTACTCTCTAATTTTCTTTAAGTAACAGCTTATTCAGTTGATTATTTAATTGCTGCTGTGTTGACAATTGCTATTCTAATTGTTCAACTTTCTGTTGTGCCTTCAACAACTGTGTTTGTAACAAAATAATTGCCTGGTCTTTTTCTTTTAGTAGATTACTCACTTCTGATGCCTTGTCCATGGTGGTCGCTGAATAGGCTCTGACATACTGGGCAAGCTTCATTAGGTCATCGGAAGGATCAAAATCCTCTTTCTAAACTATGTTGGCTATCTTTGTTTGTTATGGGAACAGGGAAGGTTGATCAAGCCTTCTCCTTTTCTGCTGTCGCTTTACTATGGCCCTGTGTTTTGGGCTGTGAAAGACATCTAATGGAGGTATATCCTCCACCTGCAAAATTATTTGATCCGAGGGATCTTTTGGAATTATTTCTAAGTCTTTACTAGGGGGTAGGCCGCTGGTTCCTTCACTTGGAACCTTTGTTGACGCTGTATCTTGTGTATATATTGCTTTGGGTGTATCAACACCTTTTGGACCTTCCAGATTGCTTATGATGGAGTCAAATTGCTGCCATTTTTGGAGCAATTTCGGATCAATCTGGGTATCCACATTGACATCCTCGTTGCCCTTATCTTGCTCCTTTTTCTGCTCTTCCTCCTGTATTTTCTCCTGCTCTTTCCTCTGTGCTTGAGGCCTGCTCCTTCATCTATACTTCCTCAAGAATCTTTGATGTAACAGGGGTTTGTCGGTGAGTCGCTGTTCAGGCTCACTTGATTGTGTCATCGGGGCAGTAGCTAGTAAATCCAGAAGCAGAGTTTTCAACCTCTGCTTTATGAGTTTATTGAATTCTACTAACCCTTCATCATTATATCTCATTTTAGCTAGTGTTTGGACCTGAAATAATGACTCCGCCGAGGAAAATAAGTCATCAAAATCGTCTTCTTTATGATCAAACTTTGTGAGTTTTGCCTGTTCAAGTACATTATAGACGATTTTCCTTAGGTCAAATCGCCTATTAGGAATGGTGGCAAGATTTAGCATATCTATCTTTTCTGCTTCCTTCTCTACATGCTTATAGTCATGCAGAGTGTAAACACCACACCTTAGAGGAAAAGGAGGCCAAACCTGCTTCTTTGAAGTCCTCAGAGTCTTGGTTGCTCCTGCGGACATAATTTGATAGGCTAATTCTCTAGCCAATAGCTTGTCGGGTATGTACAAGGGAAGGACATCAGGCCTGGCAAGGCTGCCAAAAACTCTTATGTATGTGAATTTATCCTCTCCGAACCAGTTTCCTAGAGTGGTTAGGTCAATCTCTGCTTGTGAGGAAATCTTCGGAGCAGGCTTGTCAAAAATGGCATAGTAAATGGGCAACATAAAACCATTACAAACTTGATATATGTGGTCCTTATAATGGGCTTTCCACAACTTCTGGGGATAAATGTGAATCGGCATGGGGTCTTGTGGAGTCCATCTCCACCCCAGCACAGGAAATTTAGAGTTGAAACAAAGAGTATCTAAAATATAGGCACTATAATAAAATGGAGGAATAGACCTAACAGTGACGCAAGTTTTATTTCTAAACTCAAGGATAGTAGTGGATAACTTATCAGATAATATATTTCCCGAATCCATTATCTCACTACTGACTGTCGCTTCCATTAAAGGAACCATTTCAATTGAGAATTTAGCGGAATCATGTAATCCCCAAATCCTACACATCATCGCCCCAGTGTAACAATAAGGAGAACATAATGAATCGACAGAGTACTTACCCGAAGATTCATGCTTGTGCCTTGCGGGGTTCTGTCTCCATTCTCGAATAGGTGCTGATTCAGTTTCATTCTCATCCTTGAACTTCTCTAGAAATGCTTTGTTGTATTTCTTCTGTGGTTCAGGAAAGTGGTACATTTTTCTCAAATCATTAGGTTGAAACGAGCCGAAGACTTTCTCGTCGATTGTGCAGAATGTTCTATTTGTAATAGGGATTTCCTCAACTGCCCACCTCACTACATCTGTATATGGAAGAATTTTCTCTCGAGCTGCTATTCGGTGTAGGTAGGAGTCGGCTAAATCCTTTAGGGTAGCCTCTAACTTTCTGGTTGAACCTGCAGTAGCTTGCACTGATACCGTTTTAGGCTCTTCAGCTTCAACTAGATTGTAGATGCTTTGCCAGCTAGTGTTGTCGAGGCCAAGACAGGTAGTGTTTGAAATCAATCCTTTCTTGCTTGGTCCTGGATCAACAATAGATTGTCCTGTCACTGCGGGAGCTGAAGTTGCTGCAAATCTCTTGGATTTCTTCCCCATTTGGCTTAAATTTGTTGATTCGGCGGAGCTCTGCATAGGAGATAAAATGAACGTAATACAGAGAATAGGTGGTGCAAGCCAAATATGAAAGAGTTATATCAATTAATGAATAATTAAGGATTAAAATAATACTGCCGCAGATACAATCTCTGAGGAGATTTCGACATAACTGCTCCATTAATTGGCCTCTTAATCCTGTCAATCATTTAAATGCCCATCATATCATTTATTCTCCAAATGATTCATTCAAGCGTGGCTTTGATTTTTGGCGGTTAATCACAAGTGAATCGCTATCGGGAATGGGAAGGATTTTAATAATAATCTAACATAATATATCCAAGCCTTTTCAATCTTTTTTGAAATTCGCACTTAGCTTTATCACAATCGGAATCGGAGAAATGCTCGAATGGTAATATTTGTGTCATTGCAAAATCCTCGATCCTTGATGGTGATACAGCTTATTCACATTGGGATTTTTTAAAAGGTTTCTTTAATGTGTGTGTGCTACATTCTCCGATTGCCGATAGCGATATCTCATCGGAGAAAAGTGCGAGGGCCTTCTGTTACATTTGCTTGCCTTTCCCGATATCCGATAGTTATTCACTTTTTGGATCGGGGTAAACCAATGGGTCTTTTCATTAAGCATCCCTTGTTGTTGCGATATGCGATCTTGCGATCGCTTGATCACAATAATAGAGAATTATATATTTATTTTATAAGACCAATTTATGTTTATTCAAAGGTTTATAATGTATTGTTTCTTTCGAACCTTTTGATGAAGGATGAGTTGATACCAATTTTATTCATAAAGCTAAAAAGGGACCCATTTCATATTATATTTAAAGATAAAATTTTATGAAATGGGGGGTTGTTGTACAACACAACAGGGTCTCAACTCTCGTTTATTGAATTTGCCTAGATTTGAGGCCTTACGACCTTGCTCTGCGAACCTGAGACCTTTACGATGCTATCCTAATAGAACAAAGGGAATTGTTGGCTTGATATAGCATACACAATGGTATCAGTCTCCTCCATAGGGCTTCAAACCTCCCTTTCTAGGAAGAATGGATTCAGAACACATGGTAGAGACAACTCATCCAATATTCCTTAGGTCGAACTGCTCAAACTTTCATATAATCTCATCCTTCTTCTAGGTTGGCCTTCTAAGGGTTTGCGGTTAGCTCTTGTTCACATATGGTTGATTTCTCTTGGTGTTTTATCTTCCCACAATGCCATTCCTTATACTTCTATTCACTTGGTTAAGTAGAGTGAAACCCTTGGCTTGCATACTTTAGGCCTAAAACTCGTATTTCAGCTTATGGTCACCCTCTTCTTAGCGTCAATCCTATGCTATATCTCATGCATATGGATTTGAGGGAAATCGACCCTAATACCAGCCTTTTGGCCCTCCTTCCACAAATATTTAGGGCTATGTCCCTCCCCAAGACTACAATGAAACTCGACAGCTTCCAACCATGCTTGGCCTCCTTAGACCAAGAGTATTTCACCCTCCTAGGGCTCTCTCAGCACAAGAAAAATTACATCTTCTCTCACATCTCACATAACATGAACCTCACCTTATGATCTTTAAATATTTTTCATTGGGCCACTTAGGAAAACTTCTAGATCTAGGGTTTTAGCCTCTTTGATCCTTAAAATCAATTATTATTTCTTTCTTGGACTTAAACCCCTTACTTAGGCCCAAAATCCCATTTTGGGTAAGTTTCCCAACAAACAACTTATTGTGGGTTGTGCTCTCTCAAAAATATATTTTGAGCTAGTATGATGTAAGCATGCAATTGTTGCAGTTGTGTTTGGTGTGCTTATGAAAAATTGTTGTGTGGATCTAGGATCAAAATATATTATAAGTTAGAGTTTGATGAAATACCAAAATATGGTAGTAAGAATATATGCTGATTAAGGTTTGAATATTATTGATGCAAAGGTCTATTGAGTTTCTTATATGACTATCCAATAATAATGTCTTACTGAAGTAATTTGAGTGACAAAGTGAGCATTGTGCTAAGGGATGCATGATCAAGTCTATCACTGAGAATTTTTGTGGTGATGAGATACTTTGAATTTAGGGCTTCTAGATATGATGTTGAGCTTGATATTATTGATATGTTACTGATCAAAAGTAAAAACAAATTCTTAGGGTTTGCTATTAAGAATTTGTGCACTGCTAATGAAATAATGTTCCTATTGATAATGGCCGTGTGTTCAAGATGGATACTAATTGAAGTCAAAATTGAATTATTACTAGGGTATGGATGTTTTTTTTTTGTTATGACAGGGATGCAGATTGATGTTGTAGGATAAGTTAAGGTTCTATTGTTCATGAGGGTTTATTTTTCCTACTAGAACTAATGGATGACAATTAAGGCTTGATAATGAGGCCTGCCCTTAAAGATAATGATTGTGTAAATATGGTTCTGAATGATAGAGTTGGTCAAATGTCAAAGGTTTACTTAGGGTTTGTATTGCAGAGATGTGTTTTAGTGATACTATGTTGATTATGGGTTGTGAAGATTTTTCTTTCTGAAGTGATTATTGATCTACTAACGATTGGTTTTCTATTGTGCTAATGAAGTTGCTGAGTTGTTGATATCATAATAAGTTGTTAAATATATTTTTCATAGTTTATGTTATATGGATGTATGCTTGTTGATCATTGCTTATAATAGATATGCTGATGGTGACAAAGGAGTGAATGTGTTGTTGAGTAGAGAGGAGCTATTAGTTGATTTGAAGTTCGTCTAGAAGGAGTGAATCTAGTTTGAAAATGGATGAAAGGGAGGTCCACACTCATTTTCTGGGCCAGTAACTCCAGTTAGTTAGTGCTAACAAACTGACCTGAGTGAGTAGGTGCTTCCTAATAGTGGGTGTTAGTGAAACAGTGAGGTTAGTGAGTTCTTCCTGCTGGTACGTGCTAGTAAAATAGTGAAGGGAGTGGGTGCATCCTACTAATGGTTGCTAGGGAAATAGTGTAAGGGAGTGGGTGCTTCATGCTAGAAATGAAAATTTACTATGAAGTGGGTGCTTCCTCTGGTCTATGCAAGTGAGCTTATGTAAATATTGAAAAAGAGAAGAAGAAGAATGGTGGTTTTCTCCCTTTATGGGTTTACACCTTAAAAATATCAGTCATCTGTGCTTGATATTTATGATGTGATTTCCTATTTTATTGTTATGCTCACATAATCGATTGCTAAAAAAATTCAATGTCTAATTTTGTAATAATTCCTAAAATACTGATTCATCCCCCTCTCAGTATTTCAAACACGAAGTTAAGCCATCTTTCATCTCTATGTTTTCCCATCCCATTACCCTACTTTAGATAGAGCATTTTCCATGAAATTTAATTCATGATAAAAATGCTTCTAAGAGATAATAGAGAATACCTATGCTGATTGATTCACCTATTTGATTATTGTATCTAATGGATTCTAAGGTTGTAAGCCCTCACACTTACACTTTCATATGAGTTAAGTTCTTATTGATGTTACCATTGTAGTGTGTGTGTGTGTGTGTATATAATAATTACTTTATCTATTGCTTATATCTATTTCATTACAATAGTAGAAGAACATATGTTCTAGGTTATAGTAAATTCCTTATTGAATTTTAAATATAATCTAGTAAGTACTCATGCTATTGCCTCCAGTGACTTAAAGCTAGGGTTCTTGGGGGTTGTAGATTCAAATGCTAAATAATACAATCTACCCATTATTGTTTTCTTATGGAATGATTGTGTAAAAATACTTCATTTTAGTGTTGTTTAACATGATTCTTCTTTCCCTATAAATCAAAGTGACTATTTATGATTATAGGGAGAGAATTATAATTAAAATATGAGAATATAAATTATCGACTCTTAGATTAATTGATAGATTCACTTGATAGAAATCCTTTCAGTTTACATATTTAGTCATTAATGTAAACTTACTAGAAGTTTATTAATTGATTAAAACTGGGATGTATGTTATTTTTGTCCAATTCTCACGAGGAATAGAATAAATGATGACAGGGTGCTCTTTTAAGGCACTCAATGGTGAAAAGGTCACCAATTAAAAACTATAGTCATGCTAAGGGTTGGTGTGGCCCAGGTTGGGTGTGATGCCTGAGTGGTTTTGATGTCTTAGATGCCCATGGGTTGCAATTTCTCAAGCCACAGGTTAGGTATGCCAGTCATCTTAGGACTCATGTTACATAAGAAACAAAAGAAAAATATTATTTTTTTCCCTTAAAATTTGGAGTTTATAAAAGAAAATAAAATAAGGGAAGGAACTCTTATGCCAGGATGAAAGCATGGTATTCTTAACAAATAAAATGCAAGTAGTTATTAAGTGCCCCAATAGAATTGAAATTCCAATTGGATCTAAAGTTATAACTTACTATTAAAAATCTCTGTTAGTATATATAAGGTAGCCTTAAATATAGATTCCATGACAAAAAATTTCATGATTCCATGCAATCCTATTGAAGTGTACTCAATTCAATACATCAATTTAATCCTCTGATGATTCGATAACAACTATGTGGACTGTTCCAATGTGATCCAGGTGGCTCTAGGGAGACTCAAAAAATGAAGTCTTTAGATTTCAACAAAACTAGGACTGGATCAAAGAGCTCGTCATCCTAATTATAAAGATGCAAATGACACTCAAATCTGACTTGGTCACCAGTTAAAATTAGAGACTCACTAAATTTGGTAGCCCTACTAAATCTGACATAATATACTAAATTTGGTGATAGCTAACTAAGCGAAAAATTGGAACTGCACAATGGATGGAAATGACCAAATTCTCATCTGTTTAATTTTTCCATTAACCCCAAAACATTCGGCTGGATGGTTTCCTGTTTATTTTAAAAAATAAATAAATAAATTAAAAAATGGGTTGGCGGGTGGCCAAACACCGCCAACCCTAGACATCGTATCATATATATATATATATATATATATATATATATATATATATATATATATATATTATATATATATTATATATATATATATATATATATATATATATATATATATTATATATATATATATATATATATATATATATATATATATATATCTATATATCTATATGTGGGTAGGTCACCACCAATGGACCCGCCCAACAAACAACTAGTTTGTTTAAATCTAGGGCCCGACGAGGATTGAACCCGTGTTGGCCAAGTGGATGGCCCACCGAACGGGTGATCCCATATATAATAAATTCCCAACTATTACGTAACCAAATTCCAAATAAAACCAAAACCGCATACTAATTGGAGCACATGCAATATTCGACCCTGTGTCTTTGCCGACCAAATGACGAACTGTTACCAACAACCAACAACCCACACAAATATTTAAAAAACCAGTTTGATTCATTTGCCCATAACAATAGAGTAGAGGAACCATGAATGAGCACTTTATGGAACCATGTCACAATGCGAAATATTGACACAGTTCTAGGAGGAGGAACCATGACATAGAGGAAGTTTTAGATTCCCTAGGGGCCAAATTTTGACAGTGTCAGAAATCTGTCAATTGTATACTCAGTTTTCTCAGAATTTCTCTAGGAATCTGATGGTATAGATGGTTTTATGATTTGGGAAGATAATTTTCCAGAGGAAAAATGTTGAGCAATGGAACCTCGAAGGTGAAACTTTGACAAAAGAATCTACAAGGAATCTCTGAGATTACACAGAGGCCCAAATTTGAAAGTTTCAGAACATGGTCATCTTTATATTCAATTTTCATTATTTTTCACAAGAAACATGATGGCATAACCCATTTTGGCATTTGAGCAACCGATTTTGACACCATCACCAGATTGGGAGGTATATTGATTCATTTTACCACTTTGCTCATTTTTGTGAGAAAGTAGTCGTGTTTACAACCATTGGTCTCAGAGTTTCGAGATGATCATGATGATGTTGAGTACGCATTGAATCTGATGAAAAACTTCAAGAGGACTATTTTATGCCACTTATGTGTGAGATTCCATTGATGTCACTTTTGTGAGAGATCGTTCTTTGTCACGCTGAAGGAGAACATCTTGTGAGTGGGAGTTCTTTGTAGGAGAACGTCTCTTTGGAGAGACATGCCACTCAAATAATATTTTCATACTTGTGTTGACAAATATTTTTCCATGTGCTCATAATCTCCTGCAAATACTAATGAATCAACCCCCCCAATATTTACCTAGGGTTCAGAGACGTAGTCCACACTAGAGGAACTCTGTTATCACATCGTGTGTTAGAATTGATTCTTGATGATTTATAAAAGTATTGTTTAAAATATGAATTTCTCAGGTTTAACATGAAAATATAAGTGTCGATAAAAGTCCTGTAGTGAATATTTTTGTTTAAGATAATATTCACAATTTTTTTTGGATCAAGTGATAACGGAGTGGTCTGACCATTTTTCCAGAGATTGTGAATGTCATCATGGGAAAAGGATTGAAGCAAGCAAGAATTCAAGAGTTGGAAGAGATTAACCATTGCATTCAAGTAGAGAATGCAGAGCTTCAAAGGATTCTACAAGATGAAAAGGAACAAAAGTAGAAATTGAGGATCATGTTGGAGAAAGTTGTGGAAGAACAAATGGGGGAATGTTCCACTACAAAAGGAGAATTGGCCAAAGAAGACCATCAAGCATCACTGACATAATTGAAGGTAACATAAAATCCTTCTTCTCATGATTCTATTTCTATTGAAATCATTGAGATGTTTATTTTCCACGACATTGGGACAAGGTTAGTCTTAAAATCACTGGCGCTACCAAACCAAGAATCTCAACCATAAACTACTTTGCACAACAGAATAAAATAGTAGTAAATCACATATGCACAAAATATAGACAACTTTTTAATTTTTCAACCAACTTCATTATATTAATACAATTGTTATAATACAACAATCTAGGGCTCTCGTACCAGGGATAATGGCCCTCAATCATCCACTAGTACAAGATACAAAAATTAGACTTGGTGTTAGTCCATTGACAACCAATCTATCCTCAACAAGATACTCATACCATTTGGTCGGCATGCTCCCTTAGCTCCTCTCGGGCATACCCTATACCTGCCCGGTCCTTCAACTCCCGATCTGCAGCTTCTGCCTCTATCAATGCTCCAAGTCCATCTGGCCACTAAATCTCGGCTGTCCAGTCTGCTCACTAGTTGATCGCTCGTTGATCAATGCATCAAAACATCCAGACTGATGTCGAGTTGTTCATAGCTCCATTTGTGAACAACTCTCAACCTGCCCACTGTTGCTCCTCAGCTACTTAGGGACTTAAACACACTATGGCCTTCCTATGATGCTCTGATGAATACCAACATAGGGCACGAAGGGCTTCCACCTATCACTGCAAGATGTCCATCTCCCACAATGAACATGGGTTAGGAGGATTTACCATCATTTTCTGTAGATGTCCTTCTCTACACACAAGTCTCGAGCTCCACAAATTTCTCTTGGTTGATTAGACCCTTGAGCTCAACAATTGCCTCTCTTGCAACCACCTTTTTCCATCAAGGTGTTGCTATCCGGGCTCAAACATGGACACTATCACACTACCCTCCAGCAGACCATAAGTTCCCAATAAAGTCCACACTTGGTCTTCTCTCACGACGCCCTCCAATAGTCCACGAGAGACCAAGTCCATGATGTAGCATCTACACCTAGTTAGGGCATCCCCACACCTAGGAGACCTTTACACATGGCTTCCCACAGACTCCTCATCAACCACCCTTTGCTCTGCAATAGAGGAGCTATTGCAAAAATCTAGGCTCCAATAATATGTCCTCACTTAGGACATCAACGCACCATGAGATTTGCTCCTAGTTGGAGTTCCTTTATGCTCAAGGAAACTCCAACAAATGGATCCCAAGGGCTGCAAACCAATCGATCCAATATTGGTCACAAACTGTGACCCAACACAAGACAAAAATTAGTAAAAACATACCTTTGGCTATTGCTCTAAGATGAAGTGAATTATTGTTGCTGATTGTGGTGGTTTGGGCAGGCAGTCACTTACATAACCCTTTCTTACTGCGACTTTCCTTGGAAGACTTCCCTTCATCCACACTACTTACCTAGGCATAAAATAACCCTTAAAATCCTCCATACAAATCTTTTTGTGTGGGTTAGGCCTGCGACCTTCCCACAACAGTGTTCTAGGGCTACGAAAACCTTATCTTATTGCCTGTCCACCCTTTATCACTTTATACTTTGCCCAAAATTACTCCTCCCTACCTCGACCCTCTAACACAACAACTCAGACCATCCATGAAAATATCCCAGAAGTGCCCTCTCCCCCTCACTGGTTTGTCCCTTCTTCTTGCGACTCAAGACAAATATTAGTTCTCTCCTCCAATGAGCTTATCACTTGTAATGTGTTGCACAATGGATGTGAAATAACCTCACATATCACCCTCCAATGAGCTTATCACTTGTAATGTGTTGCACAATGGATGTGAAATAACCTCACATATCACCCTCTATATATATCCAAAAGAGGAGCTCCTTCCAATGTCACTCTAGGGTTGTCCAACTGTTAAGGAGGCTTACTAAACTTAAGTCAATCTTAACTCATATGGTTCCAACCCAAAATTAGACTTCAAAAATTCATAATTCCTCAACGAAAACTTGGAAGCAAAAGATTCTCATTGCATTAGAATCGTCTCACTGAGAGCTATCATCCTCATCCATCACATGTCGAATACTTGTCACGGTTTTGGCCCAAACATCTATGGGTGAAAAATACCAAGCTTGGGTTCTAAGCCCATAGGCCTACTTGTGGCACTTTGACCTCCAACCCTTGAACACTAGGGATTGGATTACCTCCCAAGGTACATAAATCAACACTGCCTCTCAGTGAGGGAGGTACTTCCAAGACTAGGAAGTAACCATCATCTAGCGGCGACAATAGCCCATCTGACATCCATTAATACAACATACCTTATAGATGAGTCTAGAAATCTCAATAGTGCCTTTGCCTCATCATATATGAACATGATTATCCCAAACCTCCATAGGGATGCTCCCTCTGAGGCTAGACTCCCTCTGAGCCTGCACGATCTCCACTGCCTCATTCTTTCAAGCACTCATCCTCTTGGATCAAATACCACACATGAAAATCATACCAATACTAAATATGGAACATCATGATCTGATGAAGATTCTAGCCTGCCAAATTATTGTCCATCATATGAAGCCATCTCAATCAACTTGATGTCCTCCAAGCCAAAGAAAACCTTGAGTTTTCCCAACCATCCATGGCAAGACATAGGAAGTCCACGATCTACGAACTGCCACACAACATATTGAAGTGCACTAGGTTCACCACCAATCCACTAGAGCTCCCAGCCCATCTCATCATGTAGTCTATGGAGACCACATCTCTATGTCTTCAGCTGAACCCTATGCTCCATCATCTAGAAACCCACAACTCCCTCTAAGTTTCTTCACTGTGCACACTCTGATTCACTGTCCCTCAAAGTAGCTCATATGTGCTTTGATACCATGTTGATTTTACATGACCTTGGGTCTAAGTTAGAATCTTAAAATCACTGATGCTACCAAACCAAGAATCTCAACCATAAACTACTTTTCAAAATGGAATAAAATAGCAGTAAATTACACATGCACATAACATAGACAAATTTATAATTTTTCAACCCAACTTCGTTATATTAATCCAAGTTATATAATACAATGGTCTAGGGCTCCCATACTAGGGATAATTCCCCTCAATCATCCACTAATACAAGATACAAAACTGGGACTTGGTGTCAGTCCATTGACAACCAATCTGTCCTCAACAAGATACTCTAACCATCTGGCTGTCACATGCTCTCTCAGCTCCTCTCGGTCATACCCTGTAGCTACCTAGTCCTTCCATGCCTGATCTACAACTTTGGCCTCTATCAATGCTCCAAGTCCATATGGCCACTAAATCTTGGCTGTCTAATCTTCTCACTAGTTGATCACTCGTTCATCAATGCATCAACACATTGATACTCCTATGAAGTTGTTCACAACTCCACTTGTGAACAACTCTCAATCTGCTCACTAATTCTCCTTAGCTACTCAAGGACTTCAACCCACTATGGTCTTCCCATGCTATGATGATGAAGACCAAAATAGGGCACGGAGGGCTGCCACCTATCACTGAAAGATGTCCATATCTCACAATGAACATAGTTTAGGAGGAAAAACCATCATATTTTATAGATGTCCTTATCTGCACACAAGTCTCGGGCTCCACAAACTGCTCCTCATTGATTAGACCCTTGAGCTCAACAACTACCTCTCTTGCAACCACCTTTATCCATCAAGGTGTTGCTCACCGGGCTCCAACTTTGACACTATCACGCTATCCTCCAGTAAACCATAAGTTCCTAATCACACCCACACTTTCTCTTCTCTCACTCTGCCCTCCAACAGTCCAGGAGATACAAAGTCCACGCTGTAATATCTGCACCTAGTAAGGGAATCTCCACGCCTTGGAGACCCTTACACATGGTTTCCCACATACTCCTCATCAAACGCCCTTTTCTCTGCAATAGAGGAGCTATTGCACAAATCTAGACTCCAAAAATATTTCCTCACTTAGGACATCAATCCACTGTGAGATCTACTCCTAGTTAGAGTTCCTTTATGCCCAAGGAAAATCCAACAAATGGCTCCCACAGGATGCAAACTAACTGATCCAATTCTGGTCACAAACTATGACCCAACATAAGACAAAACTCAGTCAAAACATAACTTTTTCTACTACTCTAAGATAAAGTGAATTGTTTTTCCCGACTGTGGTTGGTTAGGGCACCTTGGAATGCTGCAACAACCTTAACATAGTGACCTACACAACCGTTTCTTACTGTGACCCACCCTTGGAAAAGTTCCATTCATTCACGCTGCTTACTTGGGTATAAAACAACCCTTAAACTCTATGCAACTCTGTTTTGGTGGGTTATGTCTGCAACCTACCCACATTAGTCTTCTAGGGATACAACAACCTTATTTGAGGGTCTTTCTACCCTTTATCACTTTAGACTTGGCCCAGAACAAATCATCCCTACCTCAACCATCTAACACAGTAGCGTAGACAATAATCCAACCATGAAGAGTGCCCGAAAGTGCCCTCTCCTCCTCGCTGGTCTATCCCTTCTTCCTGCGGCCCAAAATAAAGATTAATTCTCTCCTCAAATGAGCTTATCGCTTGTATTGTTTTGCATAATGGATGTGAAATAACCTCACATATCACCCTCTATTTATATCCAAAAGAGGTGCTCCTTCCAATGTCACTCTAGGACTATCCAACTGTCAAGGAGGCTTACTAAAATTAAGTCGACCTTAACTCATATGGTGCCAACCCAACATTAGACTTCAAAAATTCATAACTCCTCACCGAAAACTTGGAATTAGATGATTCAAACTGCGTTAGAGTCATCTCGTCGAGAGCTATCATCCTCATCCATCACATGTTGAAGACTCATCATGGTTTTGGCCGAAACTTATATGTGTGAAAAACTCCAGGCTTGGGTTCTAAGCCCACAAGCCTACTTGTGGCACTTTGACTTCCAACCCCCGAACACTAGGGATTGGAGTACCTCCAAAGCTACACAAATCAACATGAGATACCTATTTTAGGAACCGAAATGAAAGTCCTCACCAACATAGGGTATAAAGGAGGAGGACTTGGTATTAATGGCCAAGGAATTACTCAACCATTGGAGGCTGTAAGAAGGCCTCAATTTGTAGGATTGGGGTATATTGAAGGAGAATGCTTGAAGGAAACATAAGAAAGATATTTACTAAATAAAGAATCCAAGTCATTTCCAAGAATATTGAGGAAAGAGGATGCTGAGAGCATATCAAAATCTTCTCGTGATAGTAAACATTGCAGAGGAAAGGCTAAGGAAAGTAATTCTCATCAAAGCTGCACTAGAGACAACCAAGCAAGGTATAAAAGGTCTCGATATTCTAATGTTCCTTTTTATTACAAGAAGATTGATAATGATGGGAAAAATTTATGGCATAGAAAACCATTTTCATTTTGTGGTTTGCATAACCATGTTGTTTCCAAGTGTTGGAAAAGAATGGCAGCAAGGAGGAGGACAAGTCATCAAGACCCTTATCCACATTAAGGTAGAGAGAAGGTCAGAAAAGTCTGGAGGAAGAAGAAATTTTGCATCCATTGTAATAAGGGTAGACATTAGAGGGCCACATGTTGGGAGCTCCATCTAGATAAATGACCAAAGAAGGACTAGAAAGAACCTGTGAAGGAGCCAATCAATGAAGTTGAGCATGGCAACATTTTTTAAATCACATGTTGTGATGTTATATAGGTAATCCCTTCTACAGAAAGAAGCGATCCCTCTAGTCCAATGAATGGATCTAGTAACAACTGAAACAAATACATGCAAAACTCTCCTAGTTCAAATATGAATGACATGAGAGAGGAAAGACGACCTACCTCACTCCTATGTGGTCGATTTTCGATGTTGATCCTGATATCCTCACTTCCAAGCTTGATCCTTGCTATTATGTTGTGAACGAATACTTGCAAGAGATATCAACAAAAGACAACAAAGGAAAAACATAGCATATGCATTCTAATGTAACCATATGACATATCAAGGAGCATCATACTAAGAAAGTAATCATTTACATGCTTATGGAAAGTAAACATGCATTGTATTAATAATAAACACAAGAGGGAAGAATACAACCACTCCCTTGATGTTGGAAGCCTCCTTTGGGATGGGTTTATAAGTCCAAGCCAACACTTCTCAAGCTCTCCTTTCTCCTTCAAAAATTTGCAGCAATTAGGAACAATTTAGTAATAGCATGACCAATCTAGTCTGACCAACCATTTGAGGGTGTAAGGGAATGTGTTTATAGGGAAGGAGAGCAAGTTAGGGATCCATAAAATGGGGAAGAAGTTCCACATATTAAGGGGAATATCCCTAAAGGTAGGATCAAGGACTACAAATGAGAGAACTCAACCATATCCTTATTCAACAATAACCAAATTTCTGTTCTCGAGGCTTCTAGTAAGAGAAGCTTCTGCTCCATTTTTGGAGAAACTCCCTGAAGAGGATCAACACAAATTTTCCTATCCAAAGTCGCATTTCCAATGCTAGTCACTAGTTAGACCCAAGGGTACCAACACGGGTTTGCCTACTAAATGTAGTGCTGGGATTGAAAATAGTGTTTTTTGACAAGCTTTGCCAGAATTACTTCAAGGCATTTCTTCTTCTTTTCTTTAGGGATGCTGTGATCAATGTTTTTCATGGTGAATTCATTGACATCTTTTGTCGCTTTGTGACATTTTTGGCAATGTTCGACAACTTAGGGTATAAGACAGGGAGTGCTGTTGACAATAATACTGAGAGGGGGGGTGAATCAGTATTATCTAATTGATTTACCAAATCTTTCTTATTTATACTTTGAATTATTTTGCATACCAATACCACAAATAATGAGCATGAACAAGAAAAGCAGACAGTCACATCAATGAACACCAGATATAAGGTGGAAACCCAATGTGGGTGAAAACCACCTGCTGCAATATGTCTCTATCTTCTTTCAAATTAGAAACTCCTTTTACAATGGTTTTGTACTGGTGCAGTCCTTTACCAGCACGCAGGCTGCAACCTGCAGAGAGCTACAACTCTTTCTTGTTTTCCAGTCTCTCCTGGAAGGGAGCTACAACCCCCTACTTCTTTTCAAGGACCACTTTTCATAAATTTTCAAACTGGATCCATATACATCAAATGATCATCAAGTACATGTGATTTAAACAGTCAGCTGCAATAACCAGATCAACACTAACAGAACAGAACCCAGAACACCTTATCAACAGAAAAAATCCAACCAACAGAAAATCTTGACACAGATACGCGGTTTTTCCTTTTACTGGCCTGCGTTGCTACGCACTTCTCCTTCTGCCTCTCTGCGTATACCCGCAGAGCTCCTTCTGCTGGACTGCGTGGCCACGCACTTCTCCTTTCACTGATCTGCGTACAGTACGCACCCAATAGCACTATCGCGCCGTGTACTTTCACAGTAGGTACGCACCCAAAAGAATAATCGCGCCACGTGCTGCTGCAGAAGACACGCACCTGAACCACTGTCGCCCTGCGTATCTACGCACTGAACCTCCGGCACCTCTGCGTACCCACGCACTGAACCTTCGGAGACTCTGCATACCCACGCACAGAACCTTCGGCGCCTCTGTGTACCCACGCACTGAACCTTTGGCGCCTCTGCGTACCTTGGACTAGGGTTGAAATAACCTCAGATGCTCAGATCTGAACTTGTGCTCAAGAGATCACCCTTCGCAGGTTCGCTTCTAACCTCTCCTTTATAGATCTATCTTTTAAGAACCAAGAACCCAATAAATCAGATCTTAAGATATTCAATCACCAAAAAGGATGCTCAAGCCAAATGATCTCCTTTGCTTTATATAGGCTAGCTCTTCCTCAAATCAAGGATCATGGGGCTCAAAATAATAATAATAAAATAAACAATACCGCGGGCCAAAACCATGATAACCCAATACTGTTGGCTAAATGCCACTGAGAAACCCCACGGGTGGGCGCTTAACTGCCTTGGAATGTGTGCACTGGGGGTACGCACCCCATGAACTAGATAACTGCGGGTATGTACGCACTTTATGTTACACTTGCCTGCGTGTACGCACCTTATGTAAGCTGTACCTGCGTACCTCTTATTTTCTCCAATATTTGATAGCTGATCATCAATCTCTGCTACTGTCCTGTTGTACAGTGATCCATCACCTGAATAGGTTTCCATCAAGGACAACACTTTAGCCATAATGCCAACAATCTCCCCCTTTGGACTTGATGGCAAAGCTTACTTGTGAACTGTCATCTGATCCCTTTTTGCTGTCCGGTAACCCATGCATTTTATCACATCTGATATATCTTCTGAATGTATACAAGTGAGATGATCTTCTATGAGAGGGTTGCCATAAAGTACAACACATGCATCATAATGCCAACAATCTCCCCCTTTGGACTTGATGGCAACAACACTGAATCATTCTCCCCCTTTGACATCAAGGGCAAAGGGTTATGCTCCCCCTAAGAACATGCTCTCCGTGACTATAAACCAGATCTGCTGAAGTCTCTGAATGAACTCCCCCTTTGTATATGCCATGGTGCTCCAATCTGATAAGCTCTTTCTGAGAACAAGCTGAGATGTCTGTTCTGCTATATAGTGCTGCTCAAGCTCCCCCTGACTGTACGAAAGGTCTGCAAAAGATGTTCTACAAGAAGAACATGACTCTATATATATCATAAATGACCTTCCTATCATCAAAAGACTCAATACATACATCCATCACCCAACCAAGTGGGGATATACTAGAAAATGACAACCAAGATCATTACATCATTCATCCCAGGCATAGTGGGGAAACCAAGATAGGTCGTTACATGACCTTGATATGACTGAAATATTTCATCAAATGACTATAATAGATAGAGACACATTATTACATCATGAGTCTTGTTATGACCTTTACATCGAATGATATACATGATAAGACACCTAAATAAGATCATGATAAACATCAGTAACAGCATTGTATGATCTGCTCCATAGCATATGTCACCAGCAACTTGAATTAGTGCATGAATCATCAGGATATGTCCGCATCCTTTTGCATAGAGTCATTCTATCATAAGTGAGAAACACCATAGCCACCCAGATCTGCATGTATCATCAATAGGGAAGATCTGCAATATATGATCTTTATGCATATGCCGACAACATCATATGAAAGAGAATTCAGGAAATGTACTTCTTCTTGTCCTTACGAAGATCACCATGTAAGCACCATTAGGGAATCAACCACAAATCTGATCTAAGTATCAACTATGTAACTCCAAGAATCATCTGAACAACTCATAACCATAGCAAGACGAATCATAAGCATTGTCATCAAGGACCATAATGCCAACAATGCATTAAGAACATATGCTCCCCCTGAACCTGTGCCATCTATCAGATCAGATCATGCATATCAATAAGAAGAGTCAGCTAATAAATGCCTTAAGACAGGTACGCAGTTTTTCTTTATCTATCCTGCGTAGGCACGCACTTCACGTTCTGCTCTCCCGCGTACACCCGCAGATATTCTTCTGCTGCCCTGCGTACATACGCAGACAGTCTTCTACTGCGCTGCGCACAGTATGCACCCAAATGCACTATCACGCCGCGTACTCCCACAGTAGGTATGCACCCAAATGCACTATCGCGTCGCGTACTACTACAGTAGGTACGCACTTGAACCCACTGATGCTCTGCGTACCCACGCAGTCACTCTTCATCTGTTCTGCGTACCTATGCAGCTCGACTTCTTCTTCTCTGCGTACCCACACAGAGGTATCGTTAAACACCTGAGTACCTCAGATTAGGGCTGAATTGACAGTCCACCAGTATGCCACAGAAAGTCAGATGCCCAGTTCTACCAGATTCATTTCCAACTCCACTTTGCCTACTGCCTTCCTTCAAATACTCATATACGTGATTGTGCAGTATCCAACTCGCGTATATATGCAACTTCCCTTTAAGGAATTTTCATATGAGATTCAGGACACTGAAGTTTTGTACCTTCAGCTCCCTCTGATTCTGGTATGTCTGTATGATGTGCTGTGTTACCTTTCTCTAACCGTACTTCCTTCTTCCTCCATATCTTCAAGCATGATGATGTCATTTTCTCCTTTTGATATGGTGCCCATACTTTGTTCCTGCATTCCTTAGCTATATGTCCAAGCTTGTTACATGCATAACATCTTATATGTTTCATATTCCTCCTGTAACAATCAGTAGCTTTGTGACCAAACATATTGCAAGCAAAGCAATATCCATAAAAGTACCTTGATTGAGATGACCTTTCTGCATAATGA
Organism: Pinus taeda; assembly: GCA_000404065.3. Classification (NCBI taxonomy): domain Eukaryota; kingdom Viridiplantae; phylum Streptophyta; class Pinopsida; order Pinales; family Pinaceae; genus Pinus; species Pinus taeda. The sequence goes on along the minus strand of APFE030608820.1, from coordinate 3,281 downwards.
TCTTGAACCCTTCTTCTTCTACATCTAGCTGCAACATGTCCAGGATTATGACAAACATAACATTCAACATTATTCATAGGAGTAAAGGATTTTCTTTGAGGAATTTCTTTCCTTGGTTGATGATGAGATGGATCTTTCTTTTCTTCTTTGATCACTTTAGATTTCTCTTTAGAGTTCCTTGCTTCACCTTGTGAACTAGATTCACCTTCAACCGTTTCATTAAAACCAAGACCAGTCTTTATAGCCGGAGACCTTTGACTACTAAGAATATCATCCAAGACTTTAGAGCTATCTTGAAATCGTAAAAGCTTATCCTTTTCTTCTATTTTATCTTTCAAGATATTTACCTCAACTTGATGTTGCTCATCCTTTTCAAGACATTGCTTCTTAAAAATTTCTTCTGATTTTCTTCCTTCTTCCACTTGTTGCCTTAGATTGAATATCTCCTTTTCTTGTTCTTCACTTACATTCTGTTGCATTTGACGAACTCGGAAGGCACATTCCAGCTGGGATTTTAGGCTGATGACTTCATTGTCTTGTTTTTCAATTGCTTGATGTAGATCTTCATTCTCCTTTCTTGATTTTCCAAGATCTCCCTTTAATGAGAGGATTATAGCTTCAAGACTTTCATAATTACTGGATCTATCTCTGAGATTCTTGATTGTTGTGTTCTTTTCATTGACTTCCCTTTTTAGAGATGTGACTTCATCATGCAACTTTTGATATTTGACCTTGACTAACTCCTTTACCTTTTCGAATTCACATTCCCTTTTGTTCAAAAGATCTTGTTGTTCTGTAATTATGTCTGAAAGCCTTTTGAATTCGGCCTCTTTTTGATATATTTCTTGTTCACCCATAAGAGCAAGTTCAGTAGTTTCACTATCACTTTCATCTCTTTCACAAGGAAAAATAGCTGGAACATCAGAGGATACCACATTCATACCTGATAATGATTCTGAATCTGATTCTGAATCTGAAGAGCTTCTTATGCCTAATCCCCAATCGATTCTTCCACTGTCATAGTTCCTCTTAGATGTCTTCTTCTTCTTATGAGCTTTCTTCTTAAGCTTCTTTCCCATTGTTCCACAGATCTCCTTTAAGCGATAAAGCTTCTATCAAAGGACCTGCTCTGATACCAATTGTTGACAATAACACTGAGAGGGGGGGTGAATCAGTATTATCTAATTCTTTTACCAAATCTTTCTTATTTATACTTTGAATTATTTTTGCATACCAATACCATAAATAATGAGCATGAATAAGAAAAGCAGACAGTCACATCAAAGAACACCAGATATAAGGTGGAAACCCCAATGTGGGTGAAAACCACCTGCTGCAATATGTCTCTATCTTCTTTCAAATTAGAAACTCCTTTTACAATGGTTTTGTACTGGTGCAGTCCTTTACCAGTACGCAGGTTGCAATCTGCAGAGAGCTACAACTCTCTCTCGTTTTCAGTTTCTCCTGGAAGGGAGCTACAACCCCCTACTACTTTTCTTATAAGGACCACTTTTCATAAATTTTCAAACTGGATCCATAAGCATCAAATGATCATCAAGTATAAGAGAATCACCCAGTCAACTGTAGTAACTAGATCAACAATAATAGGACCAAACCTAGAACACAACAATGATAAACAAAGATTTTGAGAGAAGTAAGCACCCTGCTCAACTGCTAGCCTGCTTACGTAAGCACCCTGCTCAACTGCTTGCCTGCTTACAGTACTCACCTTGCTCAACTGCTTGCCTGCATACAAGTACGCATCCTGCTCAACTGCTAGCTTGCATACAAGTACGCACCCTGCTCAACTGCTAGCCTGCGTACCTCGCTCTGAGTCCATTGAACTGCCTGCGGTCATCCGCACCTGAAGCCCTTCTGTGCCTGCTAACCGACGCACCCGAAACCCTTCTGTGCCTACATACCAGCGCACCTGAAACCCTTTTGTGCCTGCGTACCGGCACACTTGAAACCCTTCTGTGACTTCGTACCGGCACACCTAAAACCCTTCTGTGCCTGTGTACCGGCGCACCTGAAACCCTTCTGTGCCTGCGTACCGGCGCACTCGAAACCCTTCTGTGCCTGCGTATCAGCGCACCTGAATCGCTACGATCCTGCGTATGTACGCACTTTTCTCTCACTGTACCTGCGTACCTTTTGGCACAGATGATTTCAAGACTTCAGAAAGAACCCAGACAGTCAGATCTATAGATCTGAACATGCGCCAAAGAGATCTTAGTCCATCAGTAAATTCGCCTTATTTAGATCTAGACTAGATCTTGCCCTCATAAGATATTCAACCAAAAACATACTTAAGACAAATGATCTCCTTTGCTTTATATAGGCAAGCTCTTCCTCAAATCAAGGATCATGGGGCTCAATAATAATAATAAAATAAACAATACCACGGGCCAAAACCATGATAACACAATACCGTCGGCTAAATACCATGAGAAAACCCCATGTGTGGGCGCTTAACTGCCTTGAAGTGTGTGCACTGGGGGTACGCACCCAATGAATGGGTATCCTGCGGGTATGTACGCACTTTATATAAGACATGCCTGCATGTACGCACCTTTTGAACGGTGTGCCTGCGTACTCCTTATTTTCTTCAATATTTGAGAGTTGTTCATCAATATTTGCTATTGACCTGTTGTACAGTGATCCATCACCTGTATGGGTTGCCATCAAGGACAACACTTTAGCCATAATGCCAACATCTTCTGAACATACCTAGATGGATTCTTCTCTTCTGTCCTTATCTGTTCCTCTGGTGCCTCTTGAGGTTCTTCTTCATCATCTGTCTGATATGGAGAGTAGTCTTCATCTTCTTCGATATCTTCATGATTTACTTGCCTGGGGATGTATCCTTTTTCATCAACCACTACGTCAATGCTGTCAACAATTCTTGCAAGTCTTTTATTATAGCACTTATATGCTTTGCTGTAGGGAGAATATCCAAGGAGAATGCCTTCATCCGCTCTAGGTTCAAGTTTTCCAAGATGTTCATCCGTATTCTTAATTAGCATTTTCTCCCAAAGATTTTGAAATGCTTTACTGAAGGAGTTTTACCATACCAGAGCTCATGTGGAGGTTGAGTGTTGTTCACTCGAACATTTGTTTTATTGAGATAACAAACGCAGCATATGCAGCTTCACCCCAGAAGGTTGTGAGAGTTCCAGACTCATCAAGCATAGCACGGGCCATTTGTTGGACAGTTCTGTTCATCCTTTCCACCACTCCATTTTGCTGAGGAGTCCTAGCTGTAGAAAATTCCCTTCTTA
>APFE030608814.1:0-21194 GCA_000404065.3 Pinus taeda | reverse complement strand
TAAAAATATATGTAAAATTTCCTTGTAAAATGTTGTAATTTCATAGTCAATATTGGTTGTTCATTAGGTAGAGATATGATGGTAGAAGCTATGTTTAATTTAGGGTTTTTTGCCCTCAAAGGCAACCCCTTGCTATATATGAGGGAATTGTATTGTGTTTATGTACATCTGTATTCTAGGTGAGGAAGAGAGAGGAGATTGAGAGCGAAGAGGGAATTACAATGGATCTGTTGTAGGTTTTATCTCTTTAGTTTGCTAGATAATATAAAAGGAAGGACTGGCTATTTCTCTGTGGACGTAGCCCAAACTGGGTGAACCACATATATCTGTGTCTCTTTTGTCTTATGCGTTTTCTGTGTTTATATTTCTACAATATTTTATGTGTTCCATTGCTCTGTAATATATAATTTTCTAATAGAAAATTTGAATTGGTACTTATAAAAATAGATGATTAAGCATTTTTGAAAGGAGACAACTTTCCCCTCCAAAATCTCTCAAAAAGTGGATCTGGTTCCCAACACTAGTAATCTTCATTAAATGACAGGGAACACATCCCTAGATTTTCTCAATTAGTGGAGTTCAAGAATTTGTTAATAATTTCATGATATTCAACTAATTTATTATCCAATCTTGGTCCATCCTTAAGTAGGGAGAAAATCCCTATATTATCTCATTCAGAATTTAATCCATATTCTCTCGATATTTTGCAAAAATAAATCATATTAGGCACATAATATGAAATTATCTCTAAACCTTCCTAAGAAGATATTAAAGCTTAAAAAATTTATTATGTGTAGAAGGATAGATTTAATATAGCCTTTATGTGCCTAGGAATGGTTAGATTGACCTTAATTTGTGTATAATTTGGAGGTCCATCATATGCCCCTACTAAAATTGTTGCTCATCCTCTGAGAAACCTATCCATCTTCTTACCCTTCAATTCTCTCCCTTAGCTCATTGTTCTTTGAGGAAAATGGCAAAGGATTTGGATGGTTTCCTACATTGGATGGACTTCATGGACACACTTTCCATAGTGGAAAGTTGTGCCTCCTTTTCCTATAATTTCTCTCTAAGCCTATTTTTTATAGCTGTAGCTTCTCCTTCATGATTAATTACTTTAGCCTCAAGTTAGCCAATTCCTTACCCATTTTTTGCACTTTTTCCTCCATGAGGCCCACATCTTCTACCTTATTGGATTTTGCAACTTGCATCCATCTATGATTTCTGCCTCTTTCCCTTTCCAATTCAAAGAAGAGTGGTATTACAAATTTGATGGGTATAATTCTCCCATCGTCAATGAATTTGTAGTAGGATCCAAGTTCAGGTTGTGGATTAGGCTCTTGGAGTTCTTGGAAGTATTCTTCTCTCTCTCTTTTGATGTGGCTTCCCCTTCCTGTAGAATTTCCTATTGCTCTTGTAGTAATCCCTTGTTGCTCCTATAGAATTTATTTTTCTTCCTATAACAAACAACCCAAATCTTGTAGCAACTAATATTTGCATTCCAAGAGGTGGTGGGTCCACATTTTTTTTCTTATTATTTTTTCCAAAATTTTCTCTTTTTTTTTTTTTTTTTTTTTTTTTTTTTTTTTTTTTTTTTTTTTTTTTTTTTTTTATTGCATGCAAAATAAACATAGAGTGTTTTTGTTAACTGAGTTGGCCCTCACTTACCCCTTCACACTCCTTGTCCTCCATCATGACTAAATGCTTACAACCCACTTTCTCAAGTCCTCTTCACTTTTGTCTTGTTCCTCTCCCACACGTGCAGGTGTATTGGTGGAAAAGTGAAGCTAACTGCTAGATACAGATGAGGTTTCTCTGCTACTAAGTTTGGCTATAAAAAAAATTCCTTCATACACTTGTGATGCTTTTCAAGCTAAAATAAGTTCGTAGGAAATGTTTCAAGGATTTCATAATTAAAACTTACCCTGAGCGTGTTTTTGCAAGTGATATTGATGCTATTGATATGACCATTGAAGCTTCCTTTGGTGGTTCTGAAGATGATGTGTTGATATTATTGTGCTTGCATGTTTGGACATTGATGAAGTTGTTCTTGAGTGTCTTTTGAGAGATCATTGCCTTTACATGCTTCTTCATGAATACTGGTTGATCTATTGTCTCCTTGAGGTGTTATATTCCCATGCTTGCTACCATGTGCATTAACTCTGTTATGGATTTTTTTTTTTTGACATGTACTTGATTGATAGAGGCAGGCTTGTTAGCACAAGTTCTGTTGATGATGGATCAAGTGCTATTGTTCAAGATGAAAATGATATTTTATAATCTTTTCAAAGGTCATGTAGCTACCCAAAATTGAGAAAAATATTCTTCAATGTTTTCATGATGATTGGTTCTTCATTATGGTGTTCTTAATTGTCGTCTTGTAGGGTAATTACAGACTGATATAGGAATGCATTTCTTCCTATAGCAGTCATAGAAACCCTTCTATGACAACAATATCCTTCAAATAATGCTTCCAAAAACACTCATAATTTAAGATCAATCTACGGACAAGGATAAAAAGCCTTGGTTGTTGTGAAAGTAATAGAAGGGGTGAAAATGGGGATTTTTCACGGACAAAGATGGATTTTTGGATGGATAAGTGACTAAATGGTGTAGAGGATGGATGATGGAGGTGTTATAGACTTATTTCTTCATTACCCCAAGTAAAACATAGGATCTCAGCACTCTCTCTATGCAAATCACAATCCTAAAGCAATTTTGGTCACTCTTGTAGCAATTTTGGAACATTCCTGTAGCAGAATTATTTTATCAATATCTCTCAAATGGTAGATTGGATTGCCCTAAATTTTTTTTAGCATGTTCCCATCATCCTTATGCATCTCCCCATAAATATCTTGGCCAAAATATGCACAAATCTCAAGAAAATGAAAAATGGTTGTAGGTGATGGAGGTCAATTTCTTAAAAAGTATGCACTAGAATTTGCTGAAATTTATTGAGAATGTTAAAATCATCCTTATTCAATTTCCCCATGAAACAAATCGAAAAAAAGATGCAAGTTTTTTAGATATGGTAGAAACAACTTTTTCCCTCTGTATTTTGGCAGTCCTGTAGCAAAATAGAACCTTCCTATAACACTTTAGGACAACTAGGAAAATGAATGGGAAAGGCTTGAGAATTATGGGTAGATGTTGGAAATGGATGAGGGTGATGGATTGACACGGCCTTGGTCGTATTGGAGCATCTAAGCAAAGGAGGAGAAAGCCAAAGTTTGACTTTCTTTAACTACGTTTTTGATAAACTTTTTTCTTTTGGTGCTAACTTGTTCTTATTGCTTGCAAAGATTGGAGAGCACCTGCATTCATCAAAGAGAGATACATGGAGATTTTTATTTTATTTTTTTAATTTTTCTCAATGTTTTCTTAGGCCTACTAGCTACCTCAATGAGGTTTTCAAATAGTAGATCTTCCTAGGCGCCTCAAAGGAGGTTTTCACCTAGGATTTTTTTTTTCTTTTTTTCTCTTTTTTCCAACCCATTGACCACCTCTAGGAGGTTTTCAATCGACGAGCCAATCTTAGGCACCTCAAAGGAGGTTTTCACCTGATATATTATTTTTCTTCTTTTATTTTATTTTCCTATTCTTTTTCTTTTTCTTTTTCGTTTATTCCTCTATCCTACCCTACTCAGAAAAAAAGGAAAACCTCTTTCAAGTATAGGAATACTTCTAATGGAGCCATGTGCATAACAAGATGACATATAAACTCATGTGTAGGCTTGAAACATATGCTTTGATATGTACTTGAATATTAGAGATCAACTGCTTTGACTTTCATGACATCAAGCACTATTGAAGAAGAGAGTGATGCTCCATCTTGTTGATTTTCTGGAACCAAACCTCAATATAGCTTTGATTCCCTTGGTTCTCTTGCTGATTTTGATCATCCTATATGTCTTCTTCTTCCATGAAATTCGCATATTCTTATTTTTATTGATTACTCTCTTGAACACATGGAGGATGTGATAGTAAACATGATAGAACTTTCTCAATATTTGATTATGATGTCTTCTCTCCATCAAGTGCAGCCCATGATTCTTTGGTCTCCATATTTGAATCTTCTTTTTTTGAATGTTGTCCTTTAATGGCATCAATAGAATATTTTTTTGCAATACGATTCCCAATCTAATGTGAATAACATTCAGATCAAGAAGATTTGTTTGGAAGTATTGTACCTCAACATTGTAAGTGGGTTGAGTTACTAGATTTTTTGCGTTCGGAAATGGTTGTACAGGTAGTTGAGTGGGAGTGGATATTTGACATGGATTTGGTTGAGGTTGTGGTAGTGGTGGATGGTAGGGATAGCAAGTAGTTAGGTATTGAGGATATTATCTATTTACCCCATAAGGTTCTTTCCAACTTTGTTTCCAAGATTGGTTTTAGGGTTGAGATGGCCAAGGTTGCCAAGGAAAGGGTGTGTTCCAATTACTTTGAGATGGATGTGCATAACATTAAAATTTTGTATTAGGTTCTTGCATCATATCAGGTTGACTAGGCTTCCATGGTCTTCTTTGAGCTACATAACATAGTTTCTTTGGTAATTGACTTGCTCCATTGTCCTCATGGTAAAATTCCTTCAACCTCGGTAATAATAGGAAATATTTAGTAGCATGTGATTTTTCATGGATAACACAAATATCAACATCCTCTTTTTGCTCATTTTTCATTCTTAACATTTCTACTTGTTTACTTAGATTGCCAAGAATTTTTGTTTTAAAGTTATTAAACAAATTTCCAAGTTCATCTTGACTTATTGATATTGATGTTGATTTACTTACCCTTTCCCTTCCTCTTGAGATATGATTTAATATTTTACAATTTTTTTCAAATGATAATTGTTATACATCACCTCTACTCATGAGATCAAGGAGATCAATCCACTCATCCCCAATTGTTCCAAGTAAGAGAATTCTTAATTTGTAAAATCCTAAATGATGTAATTTTTCCCTCTTAACATTATACATAAATATTTATATTAGATCCTCAAGGATCTCATTTTATGTTCGAGACATTCTAAATATTTCTTCTTTAAGATCATGATCTTTACATTTTTCTAGAAATATATTTTGCATATCATTCCATGATCTTATTGAATTAGTCCCTAAACTCGTGAACCATTTAAGAGATCTATCCTTCAATGTTGATGGAAATAGACTCAATTTTTGAGTGCTTAATAAATAACCATAATATTTATAAAGGATTTTAAATTCACAGAGAAATGTTTCTAGATCCTTTAACCTCATACCATGGAAGTTGGGAAGGAAAGATAGAGGGATGTTCTTCATATGCACACTGACATCAATATCTTGAATGTGAAATCCAAGAGGATCTTCTTCATTGTCATCATCTCCTTCCATTTATTCTACCTTCTCTGCTATCTCTTCTTCTTCTACCTGCAAAAGTGGAAGGTGATGTGGTTATTACTACACTACATGGTCAAATGGGGGGTTTTGGTGTTGGAGAGGTATTTTTTTGTTTTTATAAAAAAAAATTGAATGAGAATTCCAATGCAAAATTGTTGTTTTTGAAATGAAATATTCCTAATGAAATTTTTGTTTTTGTAGAAAATAAAGGAAATGAACAACTAGGGAAGAAAACAATACATACTTTTACACCTCCCCGATAATGGCCAAAAAGTGATGAGCCCTAGTATTGCAACTAGAATGCTGCAACTCAAGGCTACCAACTTAAATTATCAACCCAAGGTTCGTACGAAATTAAGAGGTGTTGACACTATATGTGAAACATGCAATGTGTCCTTATTTTGTTGATCTTATGCAATGAAGTGAATACCATGAGATCAAACATTAGCATAGTTTCAGAATGTAAAAGTTGCACGAAAAATGAAAGCTAGTTTATGGAATGGAAATAATAATGCTTGAAATAGGACCCTAGCTTTAGAATAAAGAAAAGTAAACTAATCTAACACGCATTAAGGAAATAAAATATAATCAATCACTTCATTCCAAATAGGTTAGATCCATTGAAACTTTTTATTAGCTACTTCATGTGGCAATCAAGGAAATCATTATTGTGTTATACAATTCATATATTTGTCCATTAACCCAAATTGTGTAGATATGTTGCAAGGGTAAAAACGAAAGTAATAAGTGGTCGTTGGCATTCTTTAATCATGGATTTAGATCCTAGGGTTCATTATTCAAGCCTAAAAGACAAAAATAAAGCTTTTGGAGCAGATATGGTCAAGTTTACACGTGTTACTGGAGTGGCATAATTGTTACAAGAGTGAGATAACTTGTCAAATTTCGTAGTAAATCAAATGAAAATGATATGGGAATTTTTTATTATTAAGTAGGATGTACTAAGACTTCGTTCCAAGTGGAATCACTCCAAAATACCCCTGTTAGCACGTGCTAAAAAATAGCAGAAAATTACTACTCTAAAAATCGAAAAATCAAGAATTAGTGAGCTAGTTAACCTACCAAATGTCTAACCTAATCAAATACAAATTCTATGGGGTGATTTCTGTTATTAAATTGAATGTTTTTATGACCCAATACAAGTGAAATCAACTCAAATGAAGCTCCTTAACACATTATAAAAAATAGCAGAAAATTACTGCTATTTTGCCCAGAAATTCTAAATTTGTGAACTAGTAAACCAATCCAAGTAGCTCAATGATGAATATGAATTTTAAAAGTTTTTATAAGGATGCATCATGCTTTTGAATTTGTAAATAACCTACAAAAAAACTCACTTAAATCATTTAACCAATATTACCTACAACAAAAGAAGCATGAATAGTAGATGCAGAAATAAGATATGCAAGTGAAAAAGACATTCAAAGGAAATAAAGAAGTTGTACAAGAGGGCTCTGAGGATCCTGGGATGGCCAAGCCCAAAGAAATCCAAATTCCTATGAAGGAAACCAATCTTTAGAAGCTAAAAATGGCACAAAAATTCATTATTTGAATCAATTCAAGTACATCCCTGCTAGAAAGGAAAGTGGAGCAGTTAAATAACAAGTTTTCTCCACAAGAAGACTAAGAAATACATGCCCCTAGAGGGACATTCGAATTGGTACTTATAAAAATAGATGTGTAAACATTCTCCTTGAAAGGAGACAACTTTCCACTCCAAAATCCCTTAAAAAGTGGATTTGGTTCCCAACACTAGGAATCTTCATTAAATGACAGGGAACACATCCCTAGATTTTCTCAATTAGTGGAGCTCTATAATTTGTCAATAATTTCATGATATTTAGTTAATTTATTATCCAATATTGGTCCATCATGTAGTAGGGAGCAAGTCCATGTATTATGCCATTCAGAATTTACTCCATATTCTCTCAATATTACGCAAAAATAAACAATATTAGGTGCATAATATGTAATTATCTCTAAATCTTCCTAAGAACATATTAAATCTGAAAAACATTATTAACTGTAGAAGGAGAGATTTAATATAGCCTTTATGTGCCTAGGAAAGGTTAGACGAGCCTTAATTTGTGTCTAATTTGGAGGCCCATCAAAGCTACACCAACAACTTGCATAATATCTATTTGTGAGGCTATTAGGTACAAAAGGATGCCAATTGTTTATCTATACATTGTTTTATTTATCTTTGATGATTCATCATCTTTGTTGAGCTTACATCCATTGACCATAGGAGTACTGACAAGAGAACACTCTCACATTCCAAATTTGTTTAACATTTCTTTGATGTACTTGCTTTGGGAGATGATTATACCTTTTTATGATTAATTACTATAAAATCCAAGAAAAAACGAGAGTTCCCAAAGCATGGACATATCATATCCACGATTTTTTTTAGCTAAGTAAATCTGCGTCACTACCAAAAATTATGTCATCAACATAAACAACAAAAATAAAAAAATCATCTTTCTCAATTTTGATATATAGGTTACCATCACTTGTTCCTCTTTGAATCCTTCTTGCTATAAGTATTTGTCTAATTTGGAATACCATGCCCTGAGTGTTGATTTAAGTCCATACAATGCCTTTTTTAGCCTACACACTTCCTTAGGATTTTTTGACAACTAAAAGCCTTCAAGCTATTCTATGTAAGCCTCTTCTTCAAGCTCACCATTCAAGAAAGTTGAATTTACATCCATTTGATATACTTTAAAAATTTTGTTACATGTAAACGTTAGGAACATTCTTATTGCCTCTAATCATGCTACATGGGCAAAAGTATCTTCAAAATATATTCCCTCAACTTGAGTGTAGCCTTTGCATACTAATCTAGCCTAATTTCTTACAACTTGTCCATTCTCATTCAATTCGTTCCTAAAGACCCATTTTGTGCCAATGACAATTTTATTTAATGGTCTTGGAACCAATTCTTAAGTTTGATTTTTCTCAATTTGATCTAGTTCCTCATTCATAGCTTTTATCCAATGCTCATCTTGGCATACGTGAGATTTTTTTTGGTTGAATCATGGATATCATAGCAATATGCACTTGATTGGAGGTATTCATTAATATTCTTCAATTTTGAACCCCTGCTTCCTTATCCAATAATCTGATTTGTAGGATGATGCTTTTGTATGTACCTTAGGGAGTTTTTGGGTGAGAGAATTCTACTTATTCTTCTTCCTCTTCTCCTGATTCTTCAAGCGGTTTTTATTTATCTTTATTGTAGGTTTGATAAGGTGGAATGAAAAATCTTTGTTGCTTGTCTTTTAGAGGTAACTGTTGATCCACCTTCACATCAATGCAATCAATTATTTTTCATAGCCTTTTATTGTAACATATGTAGCCCTTTCTCTTAATAGAATATCTTAAAAATATTCTTTCATCAACCCTTGCATCAAACTTACCCAGATTGTCATCATTATTCTTGGTGTAGCATTTTCTTCCAAAGAATTTGAAGTGTTTTATTGCGGCTGATTTTCCACACCATAATTCATATGGAGTCTTGTCACTGTTTGGCCTGAAGCGAGCTTTATTTAAATATGGATTGTTGTATGCACAAATTCAACACAAAAATATTTGGTATATTTCTTTGATCCATCATTACTCTTGCCAATTGCTGCCACTGATCTAATTTGTCTTTAGATACACCATTTTTGTGTGGGGTCTTGTAATAATGAACTATACTTCTTATGAAATATTCTTCATAGAAGTTTAAAAACTCATTTGAAGTGAACTCCCCACTCTTGTCTGGCCTTGACCTTACACACTTTAATTTGCAATCAATTTAGTTCTCATCCATGGCTTTGAAGATCTTGAATTTTCAAATTCTTCAAACCTCTCCCTTAGAAATGTAACCGACGTAATTATAGTATAATAATTAATAATCAACAAAAAGTATTAATCAACACTTCAAGTTTGAATTCTTGCAGGCCCACATAATTCTATATGAACTAGCTGTAGTGGCTTAATGGATGAATTTTATTTAGTTTTGAAGAGCACACATACTTTCTTCCTATTTGGCATGGTTTACATATTGTTTTTATTCTCTTAAAATTTTTGGTAAGTCCCTTACATCTCCCTTTTTTCTTAGCTTCATAATATGGTCAAAATTCAAATGTTCCAGTCTTTCATGCCAAAACCAACTCTCATCAAGGTTCCCCATATAACAATTCTCATTATTTTCTTTGAGCATGTACATATTATTTGAAGTTATCACACCCTTTTCTATTACCTTCCTCATGTTTTATGACTCTATCTCATAGTCTTTGGAGCATAAAGTAATCATACACTTGGTCACACATTTGAATTATACTTAATATATTTTGCTTGAGCCCATCTACAGATATAACATTATGAGCCTTACCTCTTCCATTATCCAAACTCACTATTCCTTTTTTGTTAATGTTTCCTAGGGCATCATTGCAAAATATAACGCTTCCCATTTGCTTTCATTCAGTGACAATAATTTTCTTCTATCACCAATCATATGCTTAGAGCATCCATTATCTACAAACTAATGGATCCCTTGGTTTTGGCCATATAAGACAATGCCACATTCTTCTTTCTTTTCTTCCATTTTCTTCCTCCAAGCCTTTTGTTCTTCTTGTGTTTGTTTAATCCGAGAAGCTGATATGAATTTGTTGGTTCTACGCTTTGTTGCTTTATGTTCGAAATTATGATAGTTATAGCCTTCAAGATCATGAAATAAGGGAGAAAAAAGGATTGTCGTCCTTGAAATTATTTCTATGTGAACTTACAATTGTGTTATCTCTTTTTGACTGATAAGATTCATTTCTTTTATTTATTATATTATTATTTCTAAGATATGCTCTACAGCCTACAACTTTATCTCCAGAATTTTTATATGAAAAATAGTAACCATTGAAAATATTATGATACCTAGGAGAAAAGTGCCTCTAAGGGTGTGATTTTCTCATTTTTTGATGACTTTCTCTTGGAGAGGGATGGGGTATTTGTTGATTATTCACTTGATCTTTATGGATTTTTGAATTTTTGTAAAAACTTTTCTTTTGTTGTTACTAGTTCCTTTCATTTCCTTTGACTACATTGTTGGTTAGTCCTTTGACTACTTCATTGGTTGGTCCTTTATCTTCAACTTTCTTGATGCTTGATTCTCCTTCATAGCCTAGACCATTTTTGATGAGAGGGGATCTATGAATATTTATAATATCATAAAACTTGTTAGATCCTTTAATAAAAATTAGGTTCTAATTCATCTAAATATTCGATTTTTCTAATTATTTTATAAGGGAGAGTATTTATTCTTCTTGTTTAGCACACTCCTTGCCCTTCTCTTTTAGTCATTTTAATAAGGCATATTCAATTTTCTTTGCTTCTTCCAACTTAACTTTAATAAGAAGTGATGAATCTTTAGATTTATCCTTTTCCTCTTCAAATTTTGTAAGTGTCTCCTTCTTCTTTTATTCATTTTCCCGAGCATTTGAATTTTTGCCAAGGCATTTATCAATTCACCTTCTAGGTCTACTTCAACCTCTTATTCATTAAAGTCATTTTGTCCTTCATCTAAATTTTCTAAGGACATAAGCATAAAATAATTAGTTATTTATTTCATTCTTTCTTCGTTATATGATTGCTCATCTTCATATTCTAAGGAATTATTGTCTTCTTGAGTGTAGAAACTCTTCTTTTTGAACTTCTTTTCCTACTTTACCTTCCTATATTCATTCTTCTCTTTATGATCATGTTCATTATTTTCTTCCTTGTATGGACATTTAGATACATAATGAACTACTTTCCCACAATTAAATCATTTGAAGGGCAACTTAACTTTGTACATTCTAGATCCTCTCTTCAATATTTTGACAAAATTTGCCTCTTCTTCATCAAATCCGTAACTCCAATATTCTAGATGTTCTTTTCTCTTCCTATCAACTTTGAAGGAAACCTCCCTTGATGAAGATTTTTCTTTTGAAGTTCGTATTTCATAGGATGTCAGAGTGTCATGTAATCGATCCAATGTCAATGTGTTGAGATCTTACATCTCCTCAATGGCTGACACTTTGGCATCAAATCTGGCTATAAGAGATATCAACACCTTTTGAACTATAAAGGAGTCATCCATGGGTTCATCAAGTACTTTTATGGTGTTAACTATTTCATCCACTTGGAGAAAGAATTTGACTATGTCTTCATGCTCTTTCATCTTTAATGATCTAAATTGCATTCTATAGCCTTGGAGTTTGGCTTTCTTTACTTTACTATCACCTTCATAACAACTCATCATCTTATGCCATATATCTTTGGCTATTTTGCAGTGCATGACTTTAGGCAACTCAGATTTAGGCAAGCCACTTAGGATTTCATTCATTGCTCTAACATTGTGATTGAACTCTAGCTTATCATCTTTATTGGCCAATGCATCTAGCTATTTATAGCCATTTTGTACTATTTCATAGACATTTGCACCAAGAGACTTTATGTAGGTTTTCATTCATACCTTACAAAATGCATATTTTTTTCTAGTGGACATGGGGGCTTTCTTGGTGGAATTTCCATTATGGTTAACCATTGTCTTAGATCTAACTTCTAGTTGTTAGACTGTTGTTGAAGGAACACACTCTTATTACCATTTTTTAGAAACCGAGATAATACTAAGAGGGAGGTGAATCAATATTATGTAAATTTTAACAATATTTAAGAATTATTTATATTATCACTAATAAATTACACCACAATACCAAAAATCAAATAACATACACATACAAGACACATATATTTATGTGAAAACCCATGAAAGGAAAAAACCACAAATCTTCTTTTTGTTCTCAATACAAATGCAAAATTCAACCTACTATTACATCAAATTTACTAACTCTAACAAAAAAACAATCGTTCCCCACTTACTAGAAACCAACCTTTAATCTTTACAAGAACAATTACCAACATGCTCAATAACCATAACTATAATTGAAAACTAACTATATATACAAAATAATAATTAGAATAAATTTATATAAAAAATAAATCAATTTTTTAAAACAATAACTCCGTAACTTTTGTTTTTAGTTTCTTTTTCCTTCTTATCCCAACTCAACCCTCCAATTCCAAAACCCTTGCAATTGCAAAACCCCTCCTAATGTTATACCACTACCAAAATCTTTGAATTACTAAAATCCCTCCAACAAAATCATGCCACTACCAAGACCACTCCATTGCCAAAACCTTTCCAAAAAAAATTGTACGACTCTAAAAGAGAAACTCCAATACCAAAGCTTTCACTCAGGTCAAGCAAATGAATCTATGGTTCTGATTACACAATCCCCTTTAAGTCCTCTCCGAAAACTTTCAACAAAGTTAAAAACACAATAAATAATTTTATACGGTTAATGATTTTATTTAAATAGAAATCCAATTTTTAATATAGTAACTGGGAAATGAAAATTTTCTATTCTATTTTAAATATTAGTAACTGCAATAGAGTAATAAGGTATTCCTTATGGGGAGATGTGCTCATAATGATATTATATTTTTTAAAATATTTACTTTACTAAAAAATATTTACATGAAAAATATATGTTTTAAAGTAATTTTAGATGTATGTTGATTAATTGGAGTTATTTAAGGTTATTGAGAGAAATAAATAAAATTTTTCCTACCAATTTCAATTCCCTCAAACGATATAATGGATGTTTAACATTATCGATAATATAAACGCAGTAGTCTATAACGCGATTTTTTGAAAGCTTTTCCGGCGGATTTTTCCGGTCAAAATCCGGCAGCAATTTATTGGAATCCCAAGTTTGATAGCTAGTTTCTGCACAATCAATGGCTCCCAGGGGTTTTCCAGGACGCTGAATCCAAATATGCAGTTAAAAAACCATTTTAACTGCTAAAAATCAAAATTTAACCTCATTTCTTCCGCCGGATTCCGTCATCGGAATCTCCAAAAAGTCGCATTATAGACAACTCCAATATAAACATTCTCTTTATATGAAATAATTGTTTATTTTATTACATGGCAATAAAAAATATTTTCTTTTGATTATGAAAACATAAAAACCTACCAAATATTTTTACAATTATATTTTTGGAAATTGGAAATTAAATCTCTTTAAAGCTTAAAAGTATTATTAATTTTATTACATGGTAATGATAATAATAATAATAAGTATTTACTTTTCATTATAAATTAATCATAAAAAATCTAAAAGATATTTCTACTTAATTTGTGCTAAGAGAAAAAATAATTATGTATACAAATATGTACCTGATAATATTTTAAAAATAATAAATTTATATAGATTAATCTTATTAAGAAAATCCACTTTTTAAGATATAACATTTAATATCAACGAATTTGTATATTACATTGAATTATATAATAAAAATAATACATTTAGGAGATTGAAATCTTTGTAATTAATAAATTCAGATTTAAAATAGATAACAATAATTTATATAATTAAATTAATTCATTTATGCTTTTGACACTGTTTTTTTAAGATAAAAATAAAACGTGTAAATAAAATATAATAATTGAATTATCATTTATATATATAATAATATGGTTGTTTTTCATTTGTATATAGAAAATATATATAATGTTGTTTCGTTATTTATATTATATAAAATTATATCCATGTATAAAAGAATTTAAATTTAAATTAATATATGTTTTTGATATTGTATATTAGTAATAATGATTATTAAAATATTTAATACTGAACCATTTGTGAATTAATTACTATTA
Organism: Pinus taeda; assembly: GCA_000404065.3. Taxonomy (NCBI): domain Eukaryota; kingdom Viridiplantae; phylum Streptophyta; class Pinopsida; order Pinales; family Pinaceae; genus Pinus; species Pinus taeda. The sequence continues at coordinate 7,049 of APFE030608814.1, read as the reverse complement.
AATAATTTAAAAGTAGCTGAAGGAATAACCTATCTAGTTAGAAAGTATCTTATATTAATAATACCTTTCAACCTCATTATATCTGGTACTGGTATGTTTTTAATATAGAGATTCTAGTGCCATATACATCAAAAGATATATACACATTGTCAAAATAAAATAATGTATTTATGGTATAGAATGTATCACATATTAAATATTATCAAAAATGTTTGGTTTATAAGTAAGATGATGTGCAAACTCTTGAGGTAAGTGATGATACTAAACATAAGTAAAAAAGGAAAAATACAAAATATTTGTTGATGCAAATATATAATTGTGTAGTGAAAGAAAAATTATTATATATTTGTATTTGCATTTAAATCTTTTATAACGACGAGATATACATATGATGACATAAATAAAACTTATGGGATATTATCAATTCAAAATAGTAAATGAACATTTGCATTGCTTGAGGTGATGGACATTTGTAGGAAGTGTGAAGGCCAAATTTCCTTCACCTGGTACTTAATTAATGAAATTTTTGACTTCAAAAGATATGTGGATAAACATATATTGAATATAATCACAAGACAATTCATGACATAAGATATAAATATATTAAACTTGAACAATGAATTGTCATGAATATTCCATTGGAACAATTTGTGGGAATAAATCTTACAAAATTTTTATGCAAACTCTTTGTTATGTAGTATTTTACTTAAGATTAATTTTTAATATCAATATCTTAGTGCTCAAAATACTAAATAATATGAGATTGAAATATAAGAAGATAAAGTAAATATTACAATGTCTACATAATGAAAACAAGAGATATTTTGGGATACCTAAATGGTAAAACCCCACCAAAAGGTGAAGACTATAACTTGCTCTTTTCATACAGGCAATTCCCTAACCCACATTAAAAAGGTACAATTATAACAAAGATTCACTTCTTTACTCAATCTAAATCTCATTTTTGAGTCCCATTACTTTTTACTTGTTAAAGACTTTCTGACCAAATAAATTTAATCTGATTCTAATAATGTAAATTTAATTTCATTCTAAGTTCAAGACATAAAATTATAATTCTATAAGTATTTACACCACATCAATATATTTATACAACTACCCCATAATAAGTGATGTGATAAACCATATACATGTATCATCCCTTAGTGAAACCTAATCAACACAAAGAACACATAACCCTACCCTATCATCCCCTAACTCAACCCAAAATTCCTTTGTCATTATCTAATACTTAAATAACAGACCTTTACTCTACATTGATTAAGGCTTTAAATTAAATCAACACGATGATGTTATCTTCCTCTTAAATGTATTGTGCTTTGCATCAACATGCCACTTGTCATTCTCTCACACATTTTAGGGGCAAGCTAAAGTGGTCCCTCAATACCACCCCCTTTTGACTTAACACACCAAAAGAGTTTGGAGAGCGTTCACATGGTGTTCAGGTATAGGATCCTTAGGGTTTCCTTTATGCAATTCGATAGCTTGATTTGATCTTTCTCATAAATAAATAAATAAGAAGAGTTTTTTAGGGTTAAAAGTCCTTTTTTTATATATGATAATTGAGGTTGGAATTACACTTATAATTTTGAAATAATGATATTAAATGTTTAGTTATAATTTAAGGTCTTTGTTTGTTTGTTTTTGTGAGCCTTGTGATGATTGTATGATTAATCTGTGACTTGAGTAGCTATGACATAGGGACATCTAAGTCATCAAAAATATCTGGGGATTGCACCTAGCTTGGGCCACACTAGCCCTTAGCATGACTACATTATTACCCACAAAATTTCGAATTAGTAACATTTACATCACAAAGTTCTTTAACAAAACACCTTGTCACTGTCTTCTCTATGTCAAGTAGGCTAATTTAATGGTTTATTTATTCATTACTAAAATGAATTTATGTACAAACTTTTTATAATTATTTATGCAAATTATATAATTTAGTTCTACATAAATATAACAAAACAACTAATCGTTATCAAAGAATTTACTGAGAACTTATAAGCAAATTTTCTCCTTGGCCATCAAGGTTAGAGTAAGTCCCATCTGTTGAAAAGTGTGCAACAAGAAATTCGTGTTGAGATTGCACAAGATGATGGAGCTTAGTGAAAAGAGTCGCCTTCACTAAGTGGGCCCGCAGGCTATTTTTGGCGCAAGTCTATTTTTAGACTATGTCTATTTTTAGACATATGGATCATGTCTATGGATTGCAGGTTGTTATGGATGATTGATCAAGTTGGAAAAAATAGATGGACTTCTATTTTTAGACCATAGCGGAGTGACACCACAGCGGAGTGACTGCTCAGTCTAAATATAGAACAGTCAAATATTATTAGCTCATAATAATATTAAGACTATAAACTTTGTCTTATTCTCTTGGAGCACTTCAGGATGAGCTACGGATGTGGTACATGCAGATCCTAGAAGGAAATGCATGGTTACCTATGGGATGACTAATATTTGCATGCAGGACTTCAGTTAGAACTCAAGTGAGTTGAGTTTAGTGGACTGGAGGTGCAGTTGATGGAGTTGTGTTCAGTTTAGCTTTGTTAAAACTGGTTGTATTTAGTCTAACTGGCCAATAGACTAGAGATGAGTTGGGTGAATTAGTTATTAATTAATTCACAAGTTATTAACTCATAATACAACTAATGAATACATCAGTTAACTCAGTTGCATGTCAGTGCATGTTCAGTTCAGCATGGACAGGTGTTAGAGAATCAGATTGCTATCAGTTGTGACTATAGTTGTGCACCAGATCTTGCACAATCAAGGGATTGAGTATGCCAATGAGGATTTCGTGGTATATCCAAGGGAAATACGAGTTTGGTGATTCATTCTCATTATTTCTTGTGCAGGTATTGCGCAGTGGAGGCAGGCAAGCAGTGGAAGAGATTTGGAGATCAGATCTGAGCTGTATTGTGTGTAACAGAGGTGGAGATACTTGTGAGAAGTATTACGCTGTGTAATGTTACATGACTCAATCATTAATATACAGATAGTTGGGGTTTTTAGCGAGATGCTTTCCCCGGGATACATACTGTGTTAATGTGTGAATGCTCTTGATGTTTTATTGTTATTGATGCTGCTATATTGATGATCAACGTAGAGGAGCTTATGTATTGTGTATGTTTTCTGCAATATTACATGATCAGGATAATCTCCATTGAATATGTGTTAAATTATTCAAAATTTCTACAATGTATGTGAATTGTATCTGATTCCTTTCACTTATATTCAATAGATCGTATGCTTTGATTGGTTTTTGTCTTCTGTTGTGTTTAGAGGGTACTTCTCAAGAGGATTAAATACAGGAAGGAGTGACGGAATCAATACAAGGGAGACGAGAGGAAAGTGGAACTACAGGTAGGCCTTTTGTCTTCTCATCTTATCTATTGCTTATAGGAAAAGTCTAAAACACTTTAAAATGTTGTTCTAGATATAGCTACTTATCTAGGGAATTAGTATTTATTCGTAGATACTATATTCTCCAAAACAAATTGGTGAATCCACTAGGGAAGAATTTTCTTTCCTAGTAGCTTATCCACCTCCTAAGAAATCCTTGTAGACCTTATTTGTGTTCATAGATTGTAATTCAGTTGTTTACATTGAAACATTGGTCAAAACTATGTCAAATTGCCTCTTGAAATGGCTTACTGTCACCAGCGTAGGCTTGTGAGGGACGCAGTGCACGACAGAGCACTCCTAGCTGAGGGACAGTGCTTTGAAGCACACTGTCTCCCACTCTGGGTTGTGTTGATCCTCCTAGGATTCGTTTCCCACCTTTGGAAAGAGTTTTTTTCCAAATTTTCTTTGTTTGATTGTTTGATGATTGATCAATGAATGCTATCTCTCAGAAAATGAGTTTTTATCTCCTTGTCTAGCCCAACTTTGATTGGATTGATTAATGTTTCTTCATGTTTTCTTTTTCATTATCGATCAATAGTCAAAGTTAGGATATAATTGATTAATCTTCATTCGAAAGAAAGTGTCGTAAAGTCTTCTCTTCCTTCGAATTAGAACTGTCATAAAAGTCTTCATTCTTATGAAAGATTGATTGATTGTATGTGCATATTTCCTTTTGTTCATATTCACATTAAGGAAATAAAAAAGAAATACATGCATGTTGCATTGAAAAAGTTTGTGTGTGCTCATAGGAATAGTGTAAGGAAATTGCATATAGATTATGCTCTTTGCTCTTTGATCAAAAGAAATCTTATTGCTCTATCCCTAAGTAGTTATTATTTTCATCGTTAAATTGAATGGAAAGAATGCTTATCATGATAGTTGCATTCCTAGGAATTTCAGAATACATCACGTGGTGAAATTGAAAGGAAAATTCCTAAGAAAGATCAACTTAAAATTAACATCAATTTACCTTATGGAGCCTTGTCATTAATGAGAACATTTAGTGGTTCTAGGCTAGAGACGTGTTCTGGCATCGTAAAATAAAGTAGTTGTCGCTAACTTGTTTGCAATACATCCCGAGTGCGATACCTCATTCCACGTACGTGAGTATATCATAGCTTGTCCACGTACCTTTGGGTATATAGGGTGGTGTTACAATACGTAAAGTATATGGGAGTGCTCTCAATGTGCAGTTTTGCATTAGACAACGCTTATACGGATTGGGCCTCCACGTACCTTGGGGTATACATGGGAGGAAAATTCTAGGTTTATATCCATCCTTAAGTAACCGAGTCGGCCGGCTTGTAAACTATGATACATCGAACACAAAATTCGGGGAGATTGCTTGCCCGTACTTCTTGGTTTGCCATGAGGTATTCTGCAGTTCACAGTTGCTTGGTGAACCTTTTGCCTAGTATACCCCTTTTTGTTTATTTCCTTTTTGATAATAAAATTAATCAGCAATCATGGAGGAACATCAACCCTTACCCCATCATTCACGGAGAACAGTGAGCAAACCACATTTGCCACTCGAAGCGACACCTATTCAAACAAAGTGGTCTTGCTTAACTGAGTCTATTACATCAAGAAGCCCTAGTTTTTCATCTGAATTACCTGAATCATCTATTGCGGTAATTACTGAGACTCCAGTTACTCCAACCATTTATGGTACATCTGTTTTTGAAAAATAAGTTTCACAGTTACCAAAGGACATTAGCACTGATCCTAGTGAAACAGTAACCGATATTTTTCAACAACAAGTTGATCCTCAACTTGAAGTTGCCCAACAAGAAAGTACTTCTAAACTTGAATTAGTTGAACTAGAACTTAATTGAGAACGTATCCTAGTTCAAATAGAAGTTACATCTGAACCTGAAGTTGTTCAGGAACCTCTTACTGAAATTGTTGTTCATTTACCTAAACATCTGGAATTTGAATTTGAACAGTCAGAAGTTGTTATTTTACCAGAAGACGATCAACCGATTACCCCTCAAACATCAGTAACTATTGAAACTTCAACTTTATCAACACCAGAAATCTTTTACGGACTTGATGGTGAAGTTCTTCCACCAGGTATAATTGCTATAGAGGAAGAATTGGAAGAAGATTCTACACCTAGAACCCCTTTCCACTTTGTAGTTGGGCTTTATATTTACCCTCATACTCCTCATTTTACCGCTCCATTCGATCCTCCTTATTTTCAAGTACTTGTCGATTCTCTAGGACAACTTTTGGGTCAGTTAACTATGGATGAACAACCATCAACATCTCAAACTCTATCATCTGATGCAACTACAACAAAATCTTCTGTTGCAACCTCCTCGATGTTTTCTACCACACTTGAGTCACACCTTTATGGTGAACCGTCCGTCCTCGTTGGTTACCAATATTTATCTAGAACCCACTCAGGGGTTGCTTCTACACCATGGTCATCACTCATGTCCTCAACTAGAATTTTACTTGGTTCTTCTTTAACAAGAACTCAACAGTTTGATCCTGCACATCAATATCAAGCAGGGAAATCTAGTCAACAAAGACCTATGTATCCATTAAATACTGTATTGCCACCATATGGAGAGAAATATGCTTATTCACTGTATCCTCCTTATTTCAGAGGACCATCATATGGTAATATCCAATAGTATTCAGGTCAATCTCGAATTAGAGTTTGTCAATGGCAACCAACAATGCCAGTTCAACCTAGGCTTGTGTATCCAACACAACCAATGCAAACTGTGTGAGCTGTTCCTACTACACATGTTGTTACAACTCTACCACAGTCACAAGTTCAAACTGTTGTATCTCAACCAGTACCAATTGATCCTTCTACCTTGCAACCACAAGTTTTAGGTCAAGAGGTTCAAATTCCTCAAGTTTCCGTACAACAACCACTTGTTTCCAGGGTTCAGCAGCAACCTCAGGTTAGTATTCCCTTATCTGGACTGACCCAAGCTTACACTGGTATATTTTATTCACAACCTGGCCAACTTTTCATTGTTGGGCAACAAAAACCATTAAAGCAACAACAGTTGTATCAACAACAACAATAGTTGATTCAACAACCGTGGCAACCTCAATTTCAACAACCCCAATTCCAGCAATTCCAACCCCAATTTGGACTTGCTCAACAAGCTCAACCTGGGTTTGGTCAATATCAAGCTTATCAAGGTCCTGTTCAAGAAGTTTTTGCGGGTTATGGACAACCACACATTCAACCTGGTTATCAACAACCACCTTATGCTGGTTTTGTTCAACAGCAACCATACCAAGGTTACCAAATGAAGATGCCCTATGTCGGTATGCAAAGACCTATTGCTCAGGCAATTCCATCATATCCTGGGTATACTCAACCTGACCTGAATCGACAGCTTTCATTTCTAGCAACTTTAGAATTACCAGATTTAAATGGGCTCACTAATGATTCAATTTTAAATGCACCTTGGTGGTCAATGTAGAAATTTTGAATAATTTAACACATATTCAACAGAGATTATCCTGATCATGTACTATTGCGGAAAACATACACAATACATAAGCTCCTCTACGTTGATCATCAATATAGCAGCATCAATAACAATAAAACATCAAGAGCATTCACACATTAACACGGTATGTAT